>CM028348.1:38665307-38897641 GCA_016618105.1 Dendrobium huoshanense | reverse complement strand
ACACGTAGGCCCCTCTGTGGGTTTTAACCAAAAATAAAAAAATAAAAATAAAAATAAGGCTCGATCCTAACCCAAGCAGATTGGTCGAGCTAAGCCACTTTTGATTGGGAGAAGATGTAATTTGGATATCTATTAACGATAAGAATAAACAATACTTCAATATAGTTATAAATAAGGAATGTATAACTAGCTCAACATCTATAAATAAATGTTAACTCTTCTCATTTATACATCCAAAATTTTAGGATTGCTGAGTATATTAGAGCTCTAATCCTACATGAAATTCTAGTTGGGAATTATATTATTCTTGGATCCTCCATTTGCAACCATCTTATGATCTTATATACCCCTTTATTCCAAGGGAGAAGATCTTACTTCACTACTTCCTTTAGGTATATAATGTAATTAATTATATGAATTTTCATACCCCATTAGCTGTTTATATGAGACAGAAAACTATCAAAGTAATAACCACTATAAGAGGTGGCCGGCTAACAAAATAAGCTCTAGTGACTAATCCAATGCAGAACCCCACCAAACTATCTTCTGACTTTGAAAAGCTAATTCCATGAAGCAAATCTTCTAGCTAGCTACCACCTACAAAGCTTCTAGCTAGTCACTTATAAGTCAACCAAAACTAACGCATCATATATTTATTTTGGACATCTTCCTGGTATTGAAACTCATTCACCCACCTTAAACTCAAACTCCTTGACCCCTTTTATTGATGTCTCTAATTCATCATCCTAATGCATTGGCATTGACCTCCTCATTAAATTGAGCTCCTTGAAAACTTAGATTACTTGATAATTAATCCTCCTCAATCACCCTTATGAATCTCTTCAGGTTTTATAACAACCCAAAGATATGAAAAGCATTTTAAATGAAAAATATGGATTTTTGAATTGCTACTTGAACTAGAGTGCTTCGATGTTGTACATGCAAGCATTGTAGCACTAGGATTGAGAGCATTGTGGCGTAAGAAATTGTCCTCGTGACACTTGTATTTGTTCTACTGTAAATTTGACTTTTGCATGCGGCACTGGGACTCAGCACTATAGCGTTAGGCCACAAATAGTATTTTTTAAATATGTTTTATTATACCTCCCCCTCACTCTCTCACTTAATTCGCATGCTTGGCCGGGAAGGAAAGAAGAAGAAAAGGGAGAGAAAGAAGAGGGAAATATGAGAGAGAAAGGACTTCATGTAGTTTTTCTCTACTATTCCTATTACAGATATTATTTTATTCATTGCAAGTAACTATCATCTTACTTCTATTTTTGATGATTTTGTTTTCTACATATTTATCTCTCCTAAATTTTTTTTTTAATTATATTATCTCCTGATTTTATAAACTTTCACCACATAACTTTTGATAAGTTATATATTTTATCATTTTGAATGATTTAATATAATTTTCTTGCATTTTCACTAGTTATATTTGTTTATAGGAATTTCTCTTTGACATGTTTGTGAAAATGTGTATTAAAATTGAAGTAAAAAATGATGTGATTGGTAGATGTACTAAACTATACGATGTGTTGAAATTATTGATAGTTGTTGGAATATAATATTAGTTTAACTGAGAAAAGGAAAAGATGTATTGTATTGATGCTTATATTGATCTGATATAAAAAGAGGTACATACTAATTGATATCAGATATATGAAATATAACTATATAATGATACAACGATATAACAATTATAGAGTAACAATTCCAAAGAAATAATTTCAGAGAAATCATTCTATAGCAACAAATTCAGAGCAATAATTGGGAGTCAAAAGGAGCTGGAGATTGATTGAGAGTCATAAGTGCAGGAGAAAGATGTCCTCATATGAATATCTGATAGAATACTGATTATTAACTATATAATACTGATTACTGAATGATTACTAATTACTATTATCGATACTATATCTTACACTGTACTAATGCGATTTATTATTGATATTATTAATGTTCTTGATGATACTGATACTATTACTTATACGAATCATTATTACTAATATTGTATATAGCGATGTGATGTGTTATAAACTAAGTAATTAGTACATATAACATACATAAATATTAATGCATATATTTATTTATAATTTACAACATATTATTTTGCTTCTTCATGCATTAATTTTAGTTGTAACATTTTATATAGTTACTTGCTGAGATATTCACTCATTATGTGGTGTAAATGATTTTAGGTAAGGAGATTACAGCTTGAGGTTTTGTATGCATGCAGAGATGCTAGTGTAGCATTCATTTTGGTTCTTTAGTTTATATATTCTTTTGATAGCCAGAGTGGCTATTGTATGTATATATATATATATGATTTTGGACTCTAAAGTTATGATGTAATTTTGGACCATAGAAATGTGATTTTTTTTTTTCATTATTTATTGGTTATCTATCATGAAATTAATCAGCTCTAGATATTGATATTGATCTTGTTTTAATGATTGATTAATATGTAAAATAAATTGACAAGATAATAAAGATTTAAAAAGAAAAAAAAGAAAGAATTACTTTCACTGTAGATCTCGTGGCATGACAAAGTGATACAGAGTAATGGTAGTGAAGGGATTTTGATTGTGATTAGTGCTGCATTAATGATTGCATTATTTAAACGTGTTTATAGATTTATTTTATTTTGAATAATTTATTTTATGTTTGTGTTTGACAGATTCTTTTTTATTTTAAGTTTATTAACTAGAAATGAATTTAAGTTTTGTTTATTGATCATGCAAAAGGATCCAATAAGAAAAGGTAAGAAATTAAAACTCATCCTTGAGGTGTTTTCAGTGACTTCATAAAATATGGAATGGTTTGTCGATATAATTGTTTAGATGGTGAGCAATCGATTGATGAAACATGATGGTCACAGTTATAAGAAGATGGCCAAAAGTAGTAAAAGAGAATTGTTAATACTATTAAAGATCCTACCACTTTGCAGTGCATTTGGTGTGGAAGGTAACATGTGTGATCCTGGTACATGGTGATAGGATAATGCTTCAGGTGCAGTGATTATGGGCAATGAATGGCAGAATGGACATTGCCTGGACATGTATAATGATAAGTATAAAGTGGAAGTAAACATTTGGAGTTAGTGATGGAGGTTTATGAAGATCATGAGGATATAACTAGTATGATTTTGTATTATTTTATATAAATTAAGCTTTGATAAAATTTAAGCAAAAATTTTTGCCACATTTTTATGCAATTTGATGTGATTTTTTTAGTTTAGTGTAAATTTCTTAATATTAGTTTTTGAATCGATTGAATTCGATAGTTTTGTTTGAGTATGCTCTCTCTCTCTCTCTCTCTCTCTCTCTCTCTCTCTCTCTCTCTCTCTCTCTCTCTCTCTCTCTCTCTCTCTCTCTCTCTCTCTCTCTCTCTCTCTCTCTAACTAACTGATATGGAAATATCAAGGATGACATTTATTGAAGGTGTGAAGATTATAACAACCCAAAGATACGAAAAGCATTTTAACTTATCAGCGGCGGCTCAGGCGCCGTTAAACTGCCGGTTTATATTGACGTCTGGCGGTTTGCCGGCGGTTTTTAGACCGTCAGTAGTACCGGCGACTTTACAGAACAAACCCACCGGTTAGGCCGCCGGTAAATGCCGGCGGCGAAACTGCCGGGAAAACCGCCGTTAAAACCGGCGGTCAATAAACCGACGGTTAGAACCGCCGGTAATCGGCATTTTTCCTGTAGTGAAAGAAAAATATAGATTTTTGAATTTCTAATTGAATCAGAGTGGTTCTTCCTTGTACATTAGAGTGTTGTAGTGCTAGGGTTGATAGCACTACGTCGCTAAAAATCATCGTCCTGACATTGAAGTCTCTATTCTACAATAAATATAATTTCTACATGTGGTGTTGCAGCACTAAGACAAAGCGCTATGGTGCTAGCTCACTAATATTATTTTTAATTATATTTTATTAGAAATTTTCTTGTACTGCCCCTTCACTCCCTCACTTCGCATGCTTGGCCGACAACAAAAGGAGAAGAGAAGGGAGAGGGAGAAGAGGGAAAAAGGAGAGAGAATGTCCTTCAGGACATTTTTATCCAACGTTCATGTCACGGATATTATTCTATTTGTAGTAAGTAACTTTCCTCTTATTTTTATTTTTGATGATTTTGATTTCTACAAATTTATCTCTTCTAAATCTGCCAAAATTATATTATCTAATAATTTTGTAAGTTTTCATCATGTAAGTTCTGGTATGTTATAAATATTATCATTTTGAAAAGTTTTATATGATTTTCTTACATTTTCACTGGTTAAATTTATGTATAGAAATTTCTCTATGAAATATGTTTAAAAATGTGTACTGAAATTAAAGTGAAAAATGATGTATTGTGATTGGTAAGATGTACTGAACTTTACGATGTGTTGAAATGATTGATAGGTATTGGAATATAATACTTGTTTGAATGAGAAAGGAAAGGATGTATTGTATTGATATTAATATTGATCTCATATAAAAATAGGTATTGATTGATATCATGCATATAAAATGATAACCCTATAATGATATAAAAATATAACTATTCCAGAGTAATTATTTAAGAGCAACGATTATAAAGTAATAGTTTTAGAGAAATGAATTCAAAATAATAATTGGGAGTTACAATGAGCTGGAGATTTATTGGGAGTCAAAAGTACAAAAGCAAGATACCCTTAAGATACCCTCATATGAATATCTAATAGAATATTGATTATTGATATTTAAATATTGATTACTAAATTATTACTAATTGCTATTATCGATATTATTATTGATGTTGTTTATTGTTGATACTATTATTGTTCCTGATGATACCGATCACTATATATTATTGATATGGATCACTGGCAGTGATATTGTGGATTGCGATGTAATGCATTATAAACTGAGCTATTAACATAGATAATGGGTATATATATTGATGCATAGATTTCTTTATTTGATTTATAGTATATTATTTTGCTTTCTTGCATTAATTTCAGTTGTAAAATTTTAATTACCTGCTAAGCTATTCCCACATTACGTGGTTTAAATGATTTCATGTAAGGAGCCTATAGGTTGAAATTTTGTATGCATGCAGTGATGCTAGTGTAGCTTTCATTTTTTGTTTTTTGGTTTATGTATTCTTTTGTAGCCAGAGTGGCTATTATATATATATATATATATATATATATATATATATATATATATATATATATATATATATATATTATTTTGGACTCTATCGTTATGATGTAATTCTGGACTATATAAATGTGAATTTTTTGTTGTTGTTTATTGGTTATCTGTGAAAAAATTAATCAGCTTTAAACAATGTTATTAGTGATATAAATTGTACATTTATAAATAATGTTATCAATGAAAAAATTAATCAACTATATAAAATCATTAATGAATGAGAATCTTACTTTAAAAAATTAATCAGTAATCAGTGATTGATTAATGAGTAGAATGAATTGATAAGATAATTAAAATTAAAAAGAAAAAAAGGGAAAAAGAAATTCTTTCACTATTGATCCCTAGGCGTGACAGCCTCCCTCCTATAAATCTTAGCTTCCTTGAGAACCCATACTCCATAGACTACCAAATCCCTTTCTAAACCAACCTACTTATCTAAACAACTCATCTTGCCTGACTAGTTTTGACCTCCTCAATAAGTCATCCTCCCTAATAACTTGGTTTTAAACATCCTAAAAAACCTTTGATAAATCGTCACCAAGTTATAGCACAATCAACTTAGAGTTTATATGAAGGAAACACATATCCCATACACATAATGATGCATCTCATATAGAAAGTTTTTTTCTTTATGGAAACTTTCAGATTGTATACATTACCCACCATAATAGTCTCTACTAAGAATGTGGAATTTGGTACACATTTGATGCACATTTATTAAAAATTTTAAATCCTTCAAGCTAAGTTTATGGGATAATTAGAAAAGAGCGACACCAAATATATTGATATGATAAACCATAATTGTTTGACTAAAGAGTATAAAAATGGTTATTATATTTTGGTACACATTTGATTAGAGAGATATATAACTATAAAATATTGAAAGTTGAGAAGAAAAGCTTGTGGTCCATGTAAAATTATCAGAAAACTTAGAACTAATGTGTATTATCTTAGTTTTCCTATTGATATAATCATTAGACAAAATATTAATATTTAAGATATCTTATCATGTAATGGAGTTCAAAAACATTCATATTTAATAATTAATATACTAACACCCTTATAAGAGATGATACTTAATTCTGGTCGGCACCTTCACATCCCACTTTCTTAGTATTGAAACTGATGAGCCCGGCCTATCATTTTGATGATTTCAAATATTTTTGATTAAATTACTTTTTATTCTCTGCAATATATATATATATATATATATATATATATATATATATATATATATATATATATATATATATATATATATATATATATATATATATATATATATAATTTTCCTATACAAATAATTTAGGTACAATGCATGAACTAAAGTGGAATACAACATACAAGAAGCCAAATCAAAAGAAGAGAGTTCAAGAAGATTATCAAAACTTGTAATATGAGTATGTATTTTCTTTTTCTTGAGTTTTTTTATATCAGGTGTATGGTGGCAAGATAATCATGCACACACTCATGAGTGGGGTTCAAAATTGAACACTTGATTTCTTTGTTAAATCGTAATATACGATCAAAATTTACTGTACGATCAGTTGTTCGAGAAATTAAATCAAATATTTGATAAAAATTAATAAAAAAAAGGACAACTAAACATATTATATGATCTTGATTGTTAGTATGATCTTGATAGATATTTTAATAAATACTCGCTCAAAATTTTAGATTTAAAAAATAGTCAAATTTGAACTAATTATATTGTACGATCTTGATTGTACTTCCTGAATACTAATGAACTTGCTTATTTTGGTTCATTAATCAAGCAGTTGAATCGTATCAAAATCATAATTACACTTCATACTTTATGATCTGAATCATATAGTATGAATGAACAAAATATTTAATGGATGAATAAGGATTTGTCCAAAATGGTTCTTGATCCAATTCAACTAATTATATTGTATGATTCATATCATGCATTTTGATCCAATAGAACTCAAATATGAGTTTTTTTTCATATTGAACTAATCGACAATATGATCCACATTTCGTACTGTACAATTAGTATGTTAAGATTAAAAATTAATGTTTGATTTAAATAATTATTTGATTCTTTTGATCATAAGTGTGCGTGAGGAAACTGAGTAACTAGATACGTTTTTCTTGAGAGAGAGAGTCCTTGGAGAAGGAGATGGGTGTTTTTCTTGATTGAGAGAGATTGTCCTAACAACTTTGAAGAGAGAGCGAGATTGAGAGGTTATTCTTGAGGAGTCAAGGAATTTTCTGAGGGAGATCACATGGTTGTCCTCTTTAGCTTGCAAATTTGTCCTCCAAGTTGATTGTTGGGAGATTTTGGAGAGAAAGTCTTTGGGTAAAAGATTTTTTATTAGCCGAGGAGGATAGGGGAATGGCATATTTGTTGTTGTGAGGAGCAGAAGGAATCTGAAGGTATCTCCACCATGCAATAGACGGAAGGAGAGAGGCATCTCCACTATGCCGGGAAGCAAGAGGGAGTTTAAGCTTTTCAAGAGAAAGAGCTTGTAAATGTCATTCTCCACCTTGCTGAGTGC
Source organism: Dendrobium huoshanense (assembly GCA_016618105.1). Classification (NCBI taxonomy): domain Eukaryota; kingdom Viridiplantae; phylum Streptophyta; class Magnoliopsida; order Asparagales; family Orchidaceae; genus Dendrobium; species Dendrobium huoshanense. Next base: position 38,889,931 of record CM028348.1, on the reverse strand, counting down.
AAGAGTGTTTACTAGTGAAATCTCCAAGGAGGAGGAACTTGAGGAATGGAAAAATAGGTCAAGTTTGATCGAACAACTATAAAATCTTGATTTACATTTCTTTTACTTTTTGCACTTTTGTTTCTTAAAACTTCATTACCTAGATCAATGATTTCACAATTGTTGTAGTTACAATGAAGTAAAATATTCAAAACAAGTTTCATAAAATTTTCCATCAATCAAAAGTTTTTATTTTGAATTTAATTTTAAATTTGCCTTGAGTAAATTTTATTGCTATGAAGCATAAAATAAATAATTAATTAAAATATTTTTAGTACTTTATGCTTTGAAGTTTCAATAGTATTTTAAACTTCTTTCACTGCAAATTGTGTATTTCTTAATAAAGTTTTTAAATAACAATTCAACCATTCCCCCTAACAAGGATGTGATATTTATGTCATTTTTTCAGAAAACTTTGTGGAGTTTGAATAGGAAAAAATAAGAACTTTTTTCTAATGGGCAAACTAAGATAGTCAATAAAGTATTAGAAATTTGCTTAGATATTTTGTTAGAAAAGGGATTGCAAATTTAATACATATATTTATTTACATATAAATTTTATTATAACAATACTAATTCTACAACCACTAAAAAAATATCATTTGAAATAGTGTAAGGTTAAAAATTGATATTGTTGACATTCCATCTCATACATTTTCTAGAAGTAAGACTCTCATTTATAGTGGATTTTTAAATGCTTCAAGCTAAGGTGAAGGTAGAAATTGAAAACAAAAGTAACACTAAATATGCTGATATGACAAACTATAATTATTTGACTACAGAGTATAAAGAGGGTGATTATCTTTTGTTATGCATTTGATCAGAAAGATGTCCAACCATAAAATAGAGAAAATTGCTAGGAAGAACTTGTGGTCCATATAAAATTATAAGGAAAGTTAGAACTAATGTGTATTGTTGATTCCGTATAAATTGTTAAACCTAAGATATTGTCCCAAGGCTAACCAAGAGGGGGGTGAATTGATAATTTAAAAACTCTCTTGAATATTTAGAATAGAAAATCATTTTTATAATTCGTAGCAAGTTAATTAAAGTTTCAAAATGAACTTTTCAATCACAGTAAATAAAATGCGGAAATTAAAAGACACAAGGATTTATAATGGTTTGATCAAACATAATCTACATAAACTCCCTGAAGACTCCCTATTCAGGTATTACACTATTACCAAAGTGTATCTTCTTTTGACCCCACAGCAAGGCGGAGAAGCCTTTACAAAAACCTCTCTTCCACCAATCCCCGGTGCGGTGGAGAACCGTCGTCCTTTCACACTCTCCAAGTGTCGGCAGAGACTATCATCCTTTCACACCCTCCAAGTATCGGCAGAGAACCGTCATCCTTTCACACCCACCAAGTGTCGATAGAGAACCATCATCATTTCACACCCTCCAAGTATTGGCAGAGAACCATCATCTTTTTAGACTCTCCAAGTGTTAGCAGAGAACCTTCGTACTTTCACACCCTCCAAGTGTAGGAAGAGTATCGTCATCCTTTCACACCCTCTAAGTATCGGCAGAGTACCGAATCTTCTCTAAAGATCTTCTCACGAGTAACTAGAAAGAAGAAAAAAGTGTAAACACCAAAATCACAAAGAGATTCTCACCTTTGAGTAATCTTGTGAACCCTTCACACTCCACTTGCAAGAAATCTCTCTCAAACACTCTCCCACGCTCTCCCTTTAAATTGCCTTTGAAAAATCATGAATATAAGACTTTTTCACGTCAGTTTTAGTGGACATTTTATATCAAAGACATAAAAAACCATCCAAATGCTGAAACTTTTAATTTTGAGTGAACTTGATCGTACAGTACGATCAGATGTTCGTATGTACGAATAGTTCAAAAATTGTTGCGTACGAACTTGTTGTGAACTGGTACCAAACCAATTCATACATGATCATCATTTGGTATGAATCAAGTTCGCCTGAAATGAATAGTTAGAAAATTTTCACATTCGTCGGGTTGAAAAGTCGGGATGAAAAGGGACCCGTCCAATTCATACTCTAGAAGGCAACTACGAATCGTATATCGTATAGTACAATCAGTTATATAAATTTTCAAGTTCGTTGGGATGAACAGTCAAGATAAAAAGGGACATGTCCATTTCGTACTCTGGAAGGCATGTACAAATGGTATATCGTACAGTACGATCAGTTATATAAATTTTCAAGTTCGTTGGGACGAACAGTCGGGATGAAAAGGGACCCATCCATTTCATACTCTGAAAGGCATGTACGAATGGTATATCGTACAGTACGATCCATACTTAGAAAAATTTTCTATTCTTGTCGTTTGATTGCTCGAAGGAAAAATAACTAATCAGATCGTCCCGTATGAAAGAAAATCATACAGTATGATCAGTTTAAAAATTGTAGATTTTAAACTCTCCCCCGGTGTGTGTGTGCACAGTTACTCAATTACAATCACACTCTCTCAGACTCAATAAAATGAAAAATATACACTTTAATTACAAAAAATCTAAACTGATCTGATTTGAAGTCTTCAATAATTCGGAGTATGATTTTTCTAAAATGTTAGTACACACAAACAACAAAATAATTCTTCCAAAATATGTTAGGAGAAATAATAATCAAAGCAATAATATTTGGAATCATAAAAAACATACAAGTTGTAAGAATATCAATAATTAAGAACAAAGTAGCAACTATCTCAACATGTATTATCTTCATTTTCTCATTGATATGTTCATTAGATCAAATTTCAATATTGAATACATCTTACCATTTACAAGAGTAAGCTAACTTTCATATTTATATATTGATGCCCTTGTAGGAGATTATACTTAATAGTAGCAGCTGCCTTCACATCCCACCTTCTTGAAAGTTGGAATCTACTATTATAAATGAGGTGAAAATCTTAATCATATGGAAAGGTGAACCATCAACTAAAGACACTTGGATGGTAAGAGAGGACTTGAAAAAAAAATAGCAACATAGCTTGTGAACAACAACAAACGCTTTGTTTGGGATGACTTTATTAATGTTTTCTAAAATAGCTAACTAAAAAGTTGCTTTAAGAAGCAGTAAAAAAGCTACCCCAAATGAAGCTTAAGATTTTAATTCTTTAGAGTAGAGTTCATTTGGGATAAAAGAGCATTGATGTAGAGAATCATGAAGTAATAGTCATTCACAAGTTTATATGATAAAGACAAACAAGTGCAAGAAAAAATAGGTTTATGAAAAACAAATGTTAAAAAATATCATGAAAAAAATTATAATTTGAATTTAAAATTAAATTTGAAATTTATAAATTGAATTTCAAATTTTAAAATTTAAGAATTTTCTTTGATTTAGAGCAATTTTAATTATTCAGATTCATCATGTCAGGGCCAACCAACTCTCCTTCATTTGAATTTAGTATTTTTGTTGATAAGTTAAGTTAGTAGTGGTGATGTGAAGGATATATATAAGTTCCAATAAGATGGATCATGAAATGAGTAAATATGTCAATTTTATTTTAAGATATTATTGAAAACTGGAAATGATAGAGTGGGAATTAATATATTAATGATAAAAAATGTTATAAATTCATGCAACATGTTATTCATACTAAATAAAAAGCTAACTTATATGATATTGAGGGTTTTTATAATGAGATTGAGTTCACTAAGAAAAATATAAAGAATGCATCATATATATGAAGAAGAGCAAGAATTAATTATAACTAATAGCAAGCCAATGAGTAAAATAATTGTATATATATTTAATCATTTTATATAAGTTTATGTTTTTAATACTTTAGCATAGGTGCACTATTTTACCTTTACTTTTAATGTTAATATTCATTCTCTTGTATAGCCACTATTCTTATTTTTTATTTATGATAATATTAACTAAACAATTGTTTAATCATATTTGCCTATGGCATTTGATAGTGGAGATGAGCCTCTATCATATAAGCAATGATTCACTAATACTTCTCCTCAAAAAGGCGTGTTGTGCCTGATATATATTCTACACAACACGAGTCTGACACTTCGACACGTGTCGGACACGCCGAAAATATGTTCAATTAAAAAATATTAAATATAAATTAGACTCGCGTGTCGGACACATTTGTCTTAAATATTTTATGAATTTTTTAAATATAATTTTGTGTATTTAAAATTTTTATTTATTTAAAATATAAAACTAAATTTCTTATTTCATATCCACAACATCAAATCAATAGCCTGCACTCAATACACCATTCATCGAATATTCCCATTTTCATTTCTTTTTGGCAGGTTACGACTTTGATTTCACACCAATGTCTGATGTCATCTCAGCATCGACATCTAACGTCATTACAATATCAACATTTCAAAACGATCTCTATATCAAAGTCTGACACTGTTTTGACATTGATGCTCGACGCTATCAACATCCACGACCAACGCCCTCTCAACATCCACGACCAATGCCCTCTCAACATCGACGATAAACACTCTCTTAACATTGACGCCTGATTCTCGACAACATTGTCGTCCCCTCTCTCGATGACTGATAAACAACATCGACATCGCCCGACTCTCGACGCCCTAATATTAATCATTTTAAGCACAATTTTTAATTAAATGACTTATTATTTTTAATAATATTCTTATTTAATTTTTATACACTATTTTAAAAATATAAAAACTATAGCACCCTATCCAAGCTATGTCCGTGTCCTATATTTTCAATATTTGATGTGTCAGTGTATGTGTCGTGTCATATATGTGTCGCCATGTTCGTATTTGTGCATTATAGCATGTAAGACTTGACAACTTTTTCATATTAGTGTTCATTAGCGAGTTCCCTAAAAATTTTAATTGTATCTTATTTATAGTAATGCTCTTCTTTGAACCATAATATCTATTTGCTTGTCATCTTTATGCTATCACAATATCCCACCTTCCATCTACACCACTTTCGCTCTCTTCTTCACGTTTTAACATGATCTACTCAATCAACCGATTCCGCTAACACTTCCAAACAAAGGGGTGCAAATAAGTCGAGCTTGAACGAACTCAAATATTGCTCGGCTTCGCTTGTTCGAGCAAAAAAAAAAAATTTCCTTACATTAGACATTAACATATTAAGCCGAGTACAAATTGCTTATGAACATAAAATGTAATTAAATATAAATGTATTTATGTAAATGTATTTCTATAAATAATAGGGTGGAAGGTTTGGATAAATCCATGCATACTTCCCAATGCACAGTGTAGACTGCTTTTCTCCATTCCCCCAACTGTTCCATATCAGAGCTCCCTTCACCAACCATTATTGAACTGTTGAAACTTGTAAACTAACCTAAAAATTCTTCGGTCACGTGAGCTATAAATTTGATTTTAATTTGAAACCAAACTTTGACAAAGTGTTGATTGAGAACAATCTACCTTACTGCAAATGCATTGGTTTGGTGCAAATGGAGAAATTTTGTTATTTTTGCTAAGATGAAAGAAATAGATGCCTTTCTCCTTAGATTTTACAATTTTGTTCCCCCTAACATAGCCCCTTTGAAATAATAATGAATATTAATTAATATCATAAAGTTTTTGGTATTTATAACCATCATTTGCCTTCTTCAGTTGAAGTAAACATTATTAATTATGAAGGTGAGAAAAGAAATTGAGATGGCAAAATGACAACAACAACATCAAACCTTATGCTGCTACGCGGGGTCAGCAACATGAATCCTTTTTTTTTTTCTTTTCTATTATGTTTTGTTTAGAGTTAGATTCTCATTTAAATCTAATAAAAAAAATCATTTTTGATACTTTATAACCAAGTCGGTTTAAGTCTACCTTTGCGTTTCTTAACATGGGACAAACCTAATACATCTACTCTCCTAATCGGGTCATCAAAAGGCAGAAGTTTTATGAGGCCAAACCATCTAAGCCGACTCTCTTTGATCTTATTTGCCACTGGAGCTACTCCAACCTTTTCACTTATATGTTCATTTTGTATTTTGTCTCTAAGAATGAGGCATCTCATCCACTTGAGCATCTTCATCTCTACAATACTTAACTTTATGCTTCTCTTTTAATGATCAATATTTTGCATCATAAAACATTATAGATCCCACCACTATCATATAAAATTTCAATTTACTTTGAGAGATGCTTTTCTATCACACAACAGGCTCAACGCATTCCTCCGCTTCAACCATCTAACTTAAATTTTACTAATAATATCTCCATCTATTTCATCACCTTGAACAGTAGATCTCAAATATCTAAAATGTGTATTCTTTTTAATATTTAATTGCTCAAAATCACAATCCTCTTACTAGATTTATTACTACTAAAATTATACTCCATATATTCCTTTCTAGATCTACTAAAAAAATCCTTTAGACTTTAAGGTTTATCTCTATGTTTCATTTTTTTCTTCAACTCTCTCTCTCTCTAGTTTTATCAACAAGAAGAATATCATTAGCCAAAAAAACACGATAGGATACATTCTCTTGCAAATGTCCAATAAGAGCATTCATGACTAAAGCAAAAAAATATGGACCTAAAGCTTTTCTTCGATATAATCCAACTAAAATAGAAAAATACTCAATCAAACCATCTTATAATAGAATACAAATAAGAACTCTCGCATGCATATCCTTAATGACATAAATATAACTATTATTAACTCCTTTCTTTTCTAGAACTTTTGAGATGACAAACTAAGCTTGTAAATAATATAGCTGAATATTAAATTATAGTCACATATTTTTTAAATACGATCAAAATATATTTTTATTACAATTTTTATTTTGTAGTTATTCTTTGAATTGCGCCTATCATTTAAGAAGCTAAAAATATAGGACTAAAGATTGGCCGTACATATTCATATATGGCCAATATAATATTAGAATATTACGTTGCTCTAATTTAATCCCTCAACTATACAAAATTAATTCAAAACAATTACTTTGAGATTAAATTGATATAAATTTTATATAATTGATGTACTAAATCGAGATTAATTTTATCACAATTATAAGATGAGAGTATTGTGTACCAATTTGTATAATTAAGTGATGAAATAGAAGCACTGTATACTATGAGACAAAATTGGCCGTACATAGACAAATTAAAGACAATTTTGAAATCTCTGTTCTTTTTTTTGTTTTATATATATATATATATATATATATATATATATATATATATATATATATATATATATATGTGTGTGTGATAGAGAGATAGAGAGAGACACAATTTATGACCGACTCTAATACAATGAGTCAGCACTAGAGATGCAAACGAGTAAAGTCAAGCTCGAGTCTTGCCCAACTTGAGCTCGACTCGATAGTCAAATCCCGAGCTCGAAATTGAATCGAGCTCAAAAGGCGAGCTCAAGCTTGGCTCAACCCACTAAAAATGAGCTTACAATAGCTCGTGAAATCACGCTGAAGAGGAAAAATGCACACCGCCGAAGAAGGCATACCATCAGACAAAGGAAGAAGCGTTATGAAAAAAAAAAAAAAATTATGCACAAAGCGAAGATCATATAGTCAAAATATCTCTGAAAACACGTCTAACCCAAAATAAAACATCGACAAGGGACAAATAGGACACAACGAAAGCCTTCTAAGCTGAAAAAAATGAGTGAGTTGTTGAGATACAAGAGAGAAGAGATACCTTGAGAAATTTCTCAGTCGCCACAGGAACTCGCCTGTCACCACTCACGACCACAACAAGCAAAAAGAAAAACCCTAACACTCGCTCACAATCCCTTCGCACGATTAGAAAAAAATCCAATAAGCGATCGGTTTGAAGAGTTAGCTTATGCCTTACGCCACTTCGATGCACAAACTCGAGCGGCACGATGAGTGATCAAACCGAGCTTCGTCTCCATCAAACTCAAGCTCAATATTCAACGAGCTCAAAAATATGCTCAAACTCGTAACTCGATAAACTCAACTCGCGAGCTAATTAACGAGTCGAATTCAAACCGGCTTGGGAATTTACTTAACTCATTTGCACACATAGTCGACATTACTTCCAGTTGCCTTCAAACACCAGCCATCAGGAATCGAACTATTAGTTTCAAATAAAATGATAAGAGAAAAGAGAACTCTCTTCCTGTAGACATGCATCACAACAACATCAGAAGAGAAATCACTTGTAGCAGCTCAATCCACAGCGTTTCCACGATACTTTTCCAAGTATCAAAACAGAAAAAGTAGTTAGCAGAAATTTATTAAAAAAAAAAAAAAAAAAAAACTAAACGTTTAAAAACACAAGAAATGTCAGTAGGAAGGGTCCAAGGGATTCCAATAGATCAGATATATCAAATTTGAAGGTAAATAGGGAAGGCAAAGTACCATCCAACTCTAGCATATTAATACAAAGCACATGGAAGAACACAAAATAGTGGATAAAAACTAACATACAACAACAACAACAACAACAACATCAAGCCTTTATGCCAATACGTGAGATCGATTGATTACATGAATTCTTTTTCTCCATTGTGTCTTATTAAGAATCAAATTTTCATTTAAATCTACAAAGAAATATCATTTTTAATATTTTCTAAGCAAATCTTTTTAGGTCTACATCGACCTTTTTTAACATAAACTAAATCTAATATATCTACTCACCTAACTGGGTTATCGGAAGGCTGACATTTTATGTGAAAAAATAGGCATAAAACCAGCTCCATTTAACGAAAACCAAATAGAGAAGAGAACAAAATAGTGAATTCTTTTTCTCCATTGTCTTATTAAGAGTCAAATTTTCATTTAAATCTACAAAAAAATATCATTTTTAATATTTTCTAAGCAAATCTTTTTAGGTCTACATCGACCTTTTTTAGCATAAACCAAATCTAATATATCTACTCACCTAACTGGGTTATTGGAAGGCTGGCATTTTATGTGAAAAAATAGGCATAAAACCAGCTCCATTTAACGAAAACCAAATAGAGAAGAGAACAAAATAGTGAATTCTTTTTCTCCATTGTGTCTGATTAAGAGTCAAATTTTCATTTAAATCTACAAAAAAATATCATTTTTAATATTTTCTAAGCAAATCTTTTTAGGTCTACATCGACCTTTTTTAACATAAACCAAATCTAATATATCTACTCATCTAACTGGGTTATCGGAAGGCTGGCATTTTATGTGAAAAAATAGGCATAAAACCAGCTCCATTTAACGAAAACCAAATAGAGAAGAGAACAAAATAGCTCTAGCAAGCTGTGGCTTACTAGTAGGGATTCCAATTAGAATAAAGCCCTAAATAGGACTGAAATATTTCACTCTCGTTGATGCAAAATTATCCACAATAATGTGCATGATCCCACTGGTCAAAGGAGCAGAGGCAGGGGATGGAGACATACCAATGAGGAATCCATAGAAGTAAACCAGTAGAACAGGTAAAACAAGAAGAATAATACCATGCAATAGAACACAAAACCCAAAAATAAGAAGCCAAAATTAAATAGTGAATGCCCATAGAGATAAAAAGACTCACAGCGATGGAACTCAATTGCAGCACAGGATAATCCAAAAATAAGCACTAAATCAACCATTAATTACATAGAAATGAAGAAGCACAGTGACAACCACCACTGATTTCAATCAGGTATATCAGGAAACAAAAGTAGTCCTTGATACTGAAAACATTCACTCACAAGGTTTTCCATAATAGATAAGTTTGCTATGTTGCACGGATATGCCTATTTATGAGGCATGTTGTATCGGACACGTGTCGGATACATATACGCATCAGATACGGCACGGATATGTGTCGGATACGGCTTTGCCGTGTCCAATTAAAATATTATTTAAATTTGATCGGACACACGTATCGGATACGCGTGTCCTATTAAAAAACAAAATAGAGCCGCAATTTGCCCTATTCATTTCGGCTATCCGCTTGATATCCCTATTCATTTATGCGGCTTAAACATTTTGGCGAGCTAGGTTTTTCGTTTCCGCACAGGTGTTCGTCTTCTTCGTTATAGTCGAAGGAGCGGCTCGACGACGCGAGTATAGAAGCGGACATGATCATCCTTCGTCGACAAAGAGGCTTGACGATGCGAGCATTAAAGCCGACATAATCCTTCGTCGACGGAGCGACTCGACAACACGAACAGTGAAGGCGATGTGAGCATTGAAGGTTCGTTTTCTTCATTCTTTGTTTTCTTAATTGTAGGCTCGGTACCGCTCGGTACCGCTTGGTACTCGGTACTGCTCTGTTGACCCGTCTTTGTCCCAAATGTGGGCTCCGAAAATTCGGCCTCGGCCTCCGCCAACCTTTTCTTTTTATTCGGCGAACGAGTTTTACCTAAATAAGTTTCGAGGTAAATTTTGGAAGGCAGATGGGTTTGTAGATAAGATACTACCCAGAGATTTCGCCCTCATTTGGTGAAGACTTTATGATCTGAGTTCTGGTTTCCTATAGGCGCAAGCCCCTATAGTTAATTACCCCTCCCGATCACGAGAGAGAACTTTCGATTAAGGCTAGTCATCAATAAGATATAAAGATATACGTGTTATCTGGCATATAGTAGCAGCATATATTTGGATTTAGAATTTTGAAGATTTAGATTGGGATATTTTATGGTTTTGGAAGGTTTAATATTTAAAATAAAAATTTCACCATCTTGCACTTAAAGCGGATGATGAGGGAATGGATGATAGACCCGATCAAGATCCCATGGTTCCGTCATCCCGGGCCATCGTGGTCCCTGGTCTACTTAGTCAGAGGAGGTAGTCGACCCAACCTGACAAAAGGATCCTTGTTGGCAGCCATGGGTTGCTTCGTCCAAGGGGACCTTATATACTAGGGGCGAATGTTTGTCTAAGGGGACAAATTTGAATCCACCTTAGCTGACAGAGAGCTTTGTGCCCTATCAATCATATCCTATTGATTTATATCTCAAGGATTTAACGTCATTAAGGAGCGTATTAGCTCTGGTTATAACTGGTATTTCGTGGTGCCATTTGGCGGCAAAACCACTCGGTTCAGAGGGCCCCGGGTCATAACCGTTTATCTTGCGGTGCCATTTGGCGGAAAAATCGCCGGTTAGAGGACACATACCACGCCCTTACTGGCAAAAGACTTTTTGAGAATGGATCCTAGTGATATTTTTGACTAGGCATTTGACTCTTTGTGAGCTGAAGCAAATTTTCAGATTTATCCATCCCAGCAAACTGTTGCGGAGAATGGATGGATTTTACTTTAAGTGTTTCATGGTTGAATTTCAAATTTTAAATATTTTTGAAATTTTGGGATTTTTATGGAGTTTTGGATTTTTGGATTTTGATGGGCATTTGGGTGGCATTATGAAAATATTTGGAATGGAACCCTCTGGTTGAGATTTTCATTCAACACGGCCATCATCGGGGTGTTTGGGATCATTTCTCTTTTGTTGATTGAACCCTGTCAACTCAATCAAGCTATTGATCAAGGATCGGGTTTCGTAGGCTTTATGCCCTTGATAGTGAATTCTCATTATTATAGGCCTTGAAGGCCTAATATGAATATATTAAAACAAATATGACAGTCGCCAGAACCGTATATTTGTTTGTTGGTTCGAACCCTGTCGACTTTTATTGACCCGTATAAAAGGATCAGTTTCGAACTTGAATTCACTTGTGAACCCGCGCAGCATCCTTAGACGTCACGTGTATACCAATAACACGCTCGTCGGGGCCCATGCGGGTTTGGGGGCATTTTATAATTAAACCCTGTCGACTCCTTTTTACTTGCTAAGGAAGATCGGGTTTAAAATTTGATAACCCGCACAGCATCCCTAGACGTCACGTGTGTACCAATAACACGCTCGTCAGGGCCCTTGCGGGTTGAGATTGTATTTACCCGTTTTGGTGTACCTATGTGTATACAAATTACAGTGCACGTGCAGGGGTATTTTGAAACAGACGCCTTCTGTCTGCTTGTACAAATATTGCAGATCCGGTGGCGTGGCGTAGCAGCTTCTGAATAGACTTGTTCGCGGCTTCGTACAGGTAGACTGTCGTGCACTAATTGTTGCTTTCTGCAAGTGGATCATATTGCACTAACTAATCTCCTGCCTTCATTGTAGATGCTTGTAGAAAGTTGTACTCGTCATATCTCATTTGCTTCTTCTTGCAAATAACATATAGTATGTATGATGAATATTCTACAACCCCTGAGATATTTGTACTTCACCATACATCATCTGTCCTTGCTTATAGAGGGCCAGTGTATTTGATTGATGTTGGATAATTATCAACCATAGAGGTGTTATAGTGTCTTTTCCACAACAATTAGTAGGTACCTTGAATGTACTACGGACATTATGTCTCTTTCACCACTCTTCATGTACTTGGTTGTAAACATATCTTCTATACTCATTCGTGGACAAATTGTATTATCTTATACTATTTATATCTCTTCGTTAGTGTCCCTAGGTGGACGTAGAAAATACTACAACAATCCTTATCAATTTCATTGCTTGCAAGCTTGGGTACAATTGACTGCATGAGTCTTCATCATCATTTGTGAGTAAATGATGTTTTTAGATTCTATAGTTATTGTAAGTCTTCCTTTTCACCACAAATTTCATATGTATTCTTTTGTATTTAGTTTGGACCTTTGTTGGTATGATAACATCTTGATGTTGATTGAAGACTTTGCCATGTTGATTGTGAGCATGCCATATTGAAAATCCTGTTACAATTATCAAATCCTTTCCATCAGCATGAATATTGTGAGTGTTGCATACTAATTACAACCATTTATGGATGATTTGCAATATTCATTGAGGATTCTATGTATTTGCTTGCTTATAATTGATCAACATTATCACTTTGACCTTAATACTTTCACTTTGATCTTATATTTGTTTATTCTAAATTTCAATTCCATGGGGTCCTGAAAGTTCAAGCCTTGTTGTGTAAATCAAGTTCTTGCTTGAGTTCAAGTAGTGAGCTCAAGTCTTATGTCCCCTTCACTTGGTTCAAACCAAGTTCTCTTGCAAATGATTCATGTTATGTTCTATGTATGTGCTTCAAGTCCTTACTTGAGTTCAACTACTCAAGTCAAATTTGAATCAAACTCTTTGTTTTATTATTCAAGTCCAAATTAAAATCTCTTGTGGTCTTGTAGAGTCCAGGTTCGAGTTCAAATTGAGTTTATGTCCACAATACTTAGTTCATTTGAGCTTGAGTTCTTTTATGTCAAATTGGTCCAACCAAATTCAAGTCCCGATTATAGTTCTTGCATGTCCTTTTTGAGTTCAAACAGGTCTGAGTACAGTTCAGTTTGAATCCAACTCAAGTCTTCTATTGTTATTGTAGAATTCCAGTTCAAATCATGTTCTTGTTTTAGATCAAGTCAAGTCCACAATTGATCCAAGCTTGACTTTAATTCAATACTTTTTTATTTGAGTTCAATTGATGTATTAAGTCATTTAACTCATGTTCAAAAGTCCAAGTACAAGTCCTTCGTCGTTCTTGCAAATTCAAAGGTTTACAAGTCCGAGTCCAAGTTCGATTGTCCTTTGAGTTCAATTAAGTCCAAGTGTAGTATTGCATTCACCCAAAATTTCGGCAGCCTCACGGCGTCTCCCCCGTTTAGGAGAAAACTACGGAAAACTAGGCCTTTCCCACCATGCTAAGAAAAGCATGTATGGTAGGTGCCCTCTTTCGAGGACACCGCGATCGTGTATTTTTTTGATCCCCCATCACGCTAAGAAAAGTGTGTATAGGTCTTTTGCAAAAAAGTTTTTTTTTTTTAAATATTTTGCAAGAAAAGCAGTTATTTTCCTGCAAGCGGGTACTTATGGGTATCCCCGCTTCGTCGTGCGTATCGCACCAGGTTCCCATCCCACCACGCTAAGAAAAGCGTGTATAGGCGGGGAAATTCGTGGCGATACGAACTTCAAAGAAGAGATTTGAGTGATTACACGCTTCATCGCAAGCGTCGTAACGCACTCCGTCCCACCACGCTAAGAAAAGCGTGTATAGGTGGTCGTTTTGTCTAGACGAATGCGTTGAAACAAGTTCTCGGAGTTTTAGGGTTTAGGAGTTATACCTTGGCGACTGTCGGCGCGGATTGAGGGAGAAAGAAGTATTTTTTTTAACATAATTAATTATAATTAATGATAATTAATTAAAATATAAGATAATTAATTATAATTACATTTAATTAATTATAGCTAATTATCATTAATATTATTTAATTATTATTAAAAATTACTAATTTATAATTAACTAAATTAATTATAACCAAGAGATAATTAGTTTATAATTAACTTAATTAAAATTAAAGTAATTAATTATAATCAAATTTAAATAATCATAATTAATTATAATTATTACATATATATATATATATATATATATATATATATATATATATATATATATATATATATATATATATATATATATATATGTATAAAATAAATCCTATACCTAAGCTCGGGCAGGAAGCGGGTTGAAGCAATCTGGCAAGGCAGAGGGCTCGGTTGGATCGGAGCTTGCGATTTGAGTTAAGGCTCAGGGTTGACGGGAGATAGGCGACGGACGGGCTGCAGGGAAGGAGGTCAGGGTCTGTGGAGCTCGTGCGTTGGAAAAGAGGTATGGGGAAGAAACTCTCTCTCTCTCTCTCTCTCTCTCTCTCTCTCTCTCTCTCTCTCTCTCTCTCTCTCTCGGTTTCTCTGGATCAAGAGGCTTGACGGTAGGAGATCGGGAAGTTGGGGTGAGATCGGGAGAAGGAGCTCGACTGCGGCTTGGGGAAGGAGGAGAAGTGGAGCTTCGGTCGCGCAGGAGAGTTACGGGAGAAGAGCTCGTTGATTTCGGGAGTAGATGCCGGAGAAGCAGCGAATGGGAGATTCGTGAGTGTCGAGCTGAAGCCTCGTCTCATCTGGCTTTTAAAGATGAGAGCGTCTAGCTGGAACGGGATTTGGGCAGAAAACACGGACTGTTCGGCGCCGTGCTACAGTGATTTTGCGGGATTTCGGGCAAGTATCGCGGGAGCTTTCGGCAGAATACGAGGTATTCCCGATCTCTCTCTCGTTCTCTTTTGGTTTCTTATACAGATGTCAACAAATGCCCCCCAAAAAATGTGGTTCACGGCTAGAGCGAATCACATTTGTTGTATGCTGAATGACCATGTGGATCTCTAGATATTTATTCTAGATGTCACACTAGGATTTTATTTAGTGGATCTTCAAAAACTTATTCGGATGTCAAACTACGGTTTCCCTTTAGTGGATCTCCAAAATTTTGCTTGAATGTCACACTAATGTTTTCTTCCTCCATAGATCTCTTGGATGTATCAATAGATGGTTGAGATACTGATTTCTTTCGTTCTGTGCTTTGTGCTGCGGACAGTGATGGAGGATTACCTGATTTGTCTTTGTTGACTTGTCAGGTGATTTTTGTACCTTCGGCCCTATGCTTCTTACTTTGACGGGCTTGTTGAAGGAGTAGATGTCGATGACCTAAACCCTTAGGTTTGTATTAGGTCGATGAAGAAAAGTCATCGGTCCAGAGCTTTGTACATAACAGACTTGTTGATGACGGAATCCTCTTAGTTCAGCCATAGGCTTCTTGTGAACTTTGGGATAGTTTTCTTCGGTCCTTCGCTTTGTGCTTTGGCAGACTTGTTGAAGAAAAGTTCATTCGATCCTCGCTTTGTGATTTACGGATTTATTGAAGGATTTACAGGTTCTGAATTCAGTTGATAGTACCGAACGTAGGTAGTACCTTGATCCTTAACCACTTGAGAAGACTTTAATCTGAATCACTTGAGTTCATCAGATCGGGAGAGCTAGAATTTGATAGCTCTTTGTCCTCTGGTTGCTGAGATGGGGGTTCCTCTACTACGGCCTTTCTTATGGCTTGTTGAGTAGGAGTTGCCAGCGATCCAGTCATATTTGGGCTTGTTGGATCAGACCTTTTACACTCATTCAGGCTTCAGACTTGAGCTATGGGAATTGCGCTCCTCAATGCTGATTTTATAGAAGTTGATAGATTTGGAATCATCCTTTGTAGTTGAAGATTATGGATCCTACGAACATTCAGTGGTTGTTCGACTCATCCTTCCACTGGAACTTTAATTATCTAGTCATTTTAGGAGAATTTCGCAGACTACGATCACTTGAACTTGTCGAGTCAAATTTGCCTTCGGGCTTCCTACAATCCCTACTAACGGGTTGACGAAGTGGGGGTTCCGCTACTACGACCTTTCTTATGGCTTGTTGAGTAGACGGAGCTGCCAGCGATCCGGCCATATTTGGGCGTGTTGGATCCGACCTTTTACACCCATTCGAACCTTAAGCTTCAGGCTGTCGAAAGACTTCAAGTTTCTTCGGCTCAATTTTGTAGGAGTGTGTAGCCACAAAAATCACTTTCTTGACCTTTGAGTCTTTGTTCATTGTAGAAGGTGATATCTCTAGCATTTGAAAGATCATCTGCATATACTTTGAAAAACAAATGTGTACTCTTTAGCACAAAAGAATATTTGAATTGATAATTTTAAATATTTATTCGAGGATCTCGGCAAGCAGCACGATGTCGACCCGAATAAATATTTAAAATGCCTCCTGTCTCGCAGAGACATTTTAGAATAGAATAAATCTGAAATTTTACAATTTTAAATATTCATTTGGGGATCTCGGCGTGTAGCACGATGTCGACCCAAATGAATATTTAAAATGCCATATGTCTCGCAGGGACTTTTTGGATAGGCTTTTTGTCTTTGAGTTTTTAAATATTTATTCGGAGATCTCGGCACGCAACGTGATGTCGACCCGAATAAATATTTAAAATTTTTCAGTTTAATGGGGGATTTTGAAATGCATTCTTGTTATACAAGAAAATTTTAAAATGTAAGCATGCATTGATAAATATGCACATAAAATTTTGGTCATCATAAAATACATTAACATGGAATTTTCATGCATGATATTTCTTTAAATGTCGGCCGTTGATAGGTGGCATAGGCCTCTGACCGTTCAGATCGATCAACTTATATGCTCCTCCTTGGTACACTTTCTCGATGACGAAGGGGCCTTCCCAATTGAATACGAATTTGCCACCGATTTTTCGGTGTGGGATGATTGGCCTTCTCAGCACCAGGACCAATTCCCCTTCCTGAAATGATCGAGGTCGCACCATTCGATCAAAGGACTTTGTCATTCTTACTCGATAGATTTCCATGTTTTGTTGAACTTGTAGCCTGAGTTCATCAAGTGCGTCGAGCTCTTCCACTTTGAGGCGGGCATTTTGCTCTTGAGTGAAATCATTCTGAATTGCTACGGAAGTGATGGTAGTTCAATCTCTAATGGTAATACGGCTTCGACACTGAATACTAGAGAGTAAGGAGTGGCTTTGGTTGGCGTCTTATAGGTCGTACGATATGCCCACAGCACTTCAGCCATCTTTGTATGCCACTCTTTTGTTCTTGGTGAGGATTTTCTTCAACAATTTCACCAATATCTTATTGAAGGCTTCTGCCAATCCATTTGCCCTTGGATTGTATATGGATGAATATCGTCAATCGATTTTGTGCCGATCAACAAATTTATAAATTTTAGTACTTTTGAAGGTTGTACCATTGTATGAGATAATACGGCGTGGTACACCAAATCTGTAAACAACGTTATGGGTGAAAAAGTTGATCATATGCTCCGATGTGACCTCTCTGAATGAAGCCGCTTCTGCCCACTTGGAAAAGTAGTCTGTCACTGCCAGAATGAAACGTTGTCCCACTGATGATGGTGGATCTATCGGCCCGATAATATCAGTACCCCAGCATTCGAATGACCATGATGCTATTGTTGGGTGCAGTGGACTTGGCGGTTGATGTATAACATTACCGTAGATTTGACATTCGTGGCACCTCTTAGCATGGTCAATACAATCTCTGACTATGGTCGGCCAATAATAACCCATTATCTTGATTTTGGCAGCCATCTTGGGACCTGACTGATGTGCTCCACAAAGCCTTTCGTGGACTTCTGATACCACTTTATCAGCTTCCTTGGTCCCTAGGCACCTTAGCCACATTTGATCAAAGGCTCGTCTGTATAACTTGTCATTAAAAAAATGTGTATCGCAATGCCCTTTTTCGAATTTGTGCGGCCATAGACTTTTCTGTCGGGAGTTTGTTTTCCTTGAAGTAGTCAATGAATGGCTGGCTCCAATCATTTTCGACTTTAATGTCTAAACAATGCCACCACAATTCTGAAGCTTGACTAGCTTTACGTCTCTTGGCTACGTGATATCCTTCCGGATAATTTTTCATAATGATCTGATGGAAAGGTTGAGGGTAAACTGGAGTTTCATCCTGCTGACTTGAATCTGTAATTCCCTCCGCCTTCGGGATATGTAACAGAGCGGGCTCTAAGATCCGACGGTTGTAAACTCCGATGAATATAGATTTCTCCTCATTAGAATTTGTCATTTCTTTAGCTAATTTGGCCAGACAATCAGCTTTAGCATTCTGTCCTCGAGGAACTCGCGCCATTTTTACATTTGGAACTTGCTTCAGAAGTTTGAGAGCTTGTAGGTGGTAATGAGCTAATTCAACTTTCCCAACTTTATATATGTCGAGGACTTGATTTATTATAAGCTGAGAATCACAGAAGATTTGGAGATATTGGATTCTGACATCAATCACAATCTCCAACCCTGCTATCAAAGCTTCGTACTCAGCTTCATTATTGGTACGAGGTTCAGTCAAACTGAACGAGAACCTTATTATACCTCCCTCAGGAGCTACGAAAATAAGATCGATGCCGGCTCGGGCCCTTGCAATATTTGGAGGTCGGACAGGTCTAATCGACGATGCCCCGTCGAAGTACATTTCCCAGAATGGTAGCCTTTCATTCTCCTCGACCTGCATTATCTGCTCATCGGGTAAATCATCATTTAGTGGGAATCGGCCGTGATTGGGTGTGCAGCGAGGAAATCTGTCAAGGCCTGTCCTTTCACCGCCTTCTGTGGCATGTAAATGATTTCAAACTGCAATAACAATACTGCCCACCTGGCTAGACGACCTGTCAATGATGTTCTTGTCATCAAGAACTTCAGCGGATCGATCTTTGATATCAGTATGATTTTATGGGATAGCATATGGTGGCAGAGTTTCTGAACTGCAAAAATTAGGGCCAGACAATGCTTTTCAATTGGGGAATAACGGCTTTCTGCTCCAATCAACCTTCGACTGATGTAGTAGAGCGCATTTTCTTTGTCTTCTTCATTATTCTGGGCCAATAGTGCTCCGATGGACTCTTCTAGTGCTGCCGTATATAATATAATAGGCTTCCCCGGAATTGGCGCTGCTAGAATGGGAGGATTTAACAAGTATTTCTTAATACTATCAAATGCTTCCTGGCATTCTGCTACCATTTGAAAAAGACATCTTTCTTCATTAGCTTTGAAAAATGGCTGGCACTTACCTGATAGATTTGATATAAATCTCCGAATGAAAGCCAGTTGTCCTTGCAGCGAGCGAAGCTGTCGAAGGTTACTTGGTGGTGGCATCTCTGTAATTGTCTTAATTTTATTGGGGTCGATCTCTATACCTCGATGACGAACAACATACCCAGGAATTTGCCGGAGGAGACCCCAAAAACACATTTGAGAGGATTCATCTTCAGATCAAACTTTCTAATTCTCTCAAATACAATTCTGAGATCTTTTAAGTGATCATTTCGGCCAAAACTTTTGACAACAATGTCATCTACATAGCACTCGACCTTCTGATGTATCAAATCATCAAATATGTGAGTCATTGCCCGCTGGTAGGTGGCACCAACGTTCTTCAGGCCAAAGGGCATGACTGTGTAGCAGAAAATGCCGATGGGCGTTCTGAATGACGTGTGCTTTTCATCTTCGGGCGCAATCTTGATTTGATTGTATCCTGACAATCCATCCATGAAGGAGAACATGTCGTAGTTGGAAGTGTTGTCCACTAGGAGTTCGGATACAGGGAGTGGAAAGTCATCTTTTGGGCATGCTTTGTTGAGTTTCCTAAAGTCAATACAGACACGAATCTGTCCATTCTTCTTCTTTACATGGATAATATTGGCAATCCAATCGACATACTTTTCTTCTCGGATGAAGCCTGCCTCTATTAATTTTTTGTTTCAGCAACCACTTGTTCTTCAATCTCCAATCTCATTCTCCTTGGAGCTTGTTTGACGGGAGCTACGTCCGGTTTGATTGCTAATCTGTGAACTGCTACGTCAGGGGATAAGCCGGGCATCTCAGCATATGTCCAGGCAAAGCAGTCCCTAAATTTACAGAGGAGTTCTTTTATTAATTCTATTTGTTCTTCGGGTAGGAGAGAACTAATAAAGGTTGGGCGAGGGTCTTCCTCAGTTCCCAAGTTGACTTCTTTCAGCTCATCCATAGTGGCTGTCTGTCCACTATCTTCAAGCTCTTCTGATGCAGGTTCGGCTTCTACGGGCTATTCATCACAATCATCAGCTTCGTATGCTTCTTCAGCACCACCTTCCTCAGATTCAATTTTCATGCATGTGATTGCCCGGCAAGTCTCTTTCCGGAGAAATTTTTGTTTGATGAATCCGATGCCTTTATATGCATCTGTATCCTTCTGCCGTAATGGATGCGGATTCCTTCTATACCAGAGGCCCAGGCTTGTACAAAGTTGTCGCTTGGTGGTAGGAACATTGACTTGCTTTCGTAGCATTCTTTGAATATTTTTGGTATTGAACCTAGGTAGCCTCGTAGGAAATAATTCCTCAGAGTCGAGGAGCATGCAATCCCAATCATGATTCTCCTCCTCGCAAACTCCCGTGGAATATAACACATTCTTTGGCACAGTCCCATTTTTAAGAGGAGGCAGATAGAGAGTGGCGAGTTCTTCAACTTTATGCACCTCGCGCGGAATGATTTTCTTGAAATGTCGCAAGGGAACACGTGTGACAACGAGTACGCTATTTGAAATTAATAGACTGTCAATTCTTCTTGAGAACACATTCTGTACGGTGTTCATATAGATTGAGTCGTAGTCATAATCATCATTTGAAAATTCAACCTGCCTACTCCATTCATCCGCGGACTGGCATACTTTTCGGGATTTGACAGGAGTAACATCATCTTCATATGTATCACTCCCAAGATGGGTACATATTTCTTTTCTTTTGGAATGGTCGGTGCTTTAGGAAGAGTCGGCACTGCGTTCTTTCTCCCCATTTGCTTCTTCTCACCCTCCGTTCAGGTCGCTTTGCAGCCTTTGAATTTGATGCTCTAGCTTTAAGAGAGCTCGAAGACTTTTACTTCTTTGGCATGAAGTACCGCGCATCTTCATAAACTGTTGCTTCATGAACTGTGAAAGGTTGAATATCACCAGAGATCCTGAATTCTTCTCCATCTTTGAGATACTTCATACACTGGTGTAATGTAGACGGGACAATGTCATATTCATGCAACCAGGGACGACCTAGTAGCGCCTTGAATGAAATATCCGCGTCAATCACATAGAATTTAGCTTATGTATGGAGTTCTCCAAATACAAGAGGCAGCATAAATAATCTGAGGGTTTTCTGCCCTTTTTCATTGAAACCATGTACCATCAGTTTATCTGGCCCGAGGTGTTCCACATCAAGGCAGAGGAATCTTAGTGCTTTCAAGCTCATCAGATTTACGGAGGATCCGGGATCGATCAGGATTCGACTGATGATCAGCTTATCGCTCTCTGCAATAACATACAGATGACGATTATGGTCTGCAGTCCCAAGCATCATATCTTCTTCAGAGAAGGTAATAAATGGCTCATTACGAGCTTGTAGAACCTCATTCAAATTACGTTCAGCAAAATACGCCTCGTATCTTTCGGGATCTTTGAGAGCCTGAATCAGTCTCCCGAAGGTCTTTTGACATCACCAAGGCATCATATATGCTGAGTTGTGCTGGGATCTTCCTCAGATGGGATAAAATATTATAATTTATCCCAGTGGCTGAAGTCTTCTTTTTCTTAGGATCTTCAAGAATAATATCATCATTGATAATTATCTCTTTCTCCTTATCTTTATTGGAGACCCCTTTCTTCGGTGGAGGCGGTAGTATCTTGCCGCTTCTTAACTGCACTTGAGCAATCTCCTCCGGTTCAGAATCAATTAATAGAGCATTTTCTTCAGAATCAGCCATTGTTGCATCTAGGGACTCATCTGTTGATTCAGAATTACCACCCAGGTTTACATGTCTCATCTGAGATGATATGCTAGGGTCTGATTCATCTCCCTCTAGAAATAAAAATCCTCCTTCGAACTGTAATCCATTGGCAACACCATCATACAGGATTCAAAGGGCACTTCTTCAGCGTATTCTTCTTCTATTAAGGTACTCGCGTCACCGAGATGACCCTACATACTTCTGTTGGAAGACAATTCTCATCATCTTCTTCGGCTTCATCCATTTTAAGCTCTGCCATGAAGTTGGCGAGCTTGATAGGTCGCTTCACAGTTTGATAATACTCATCCAAACTGTCAATAGCTCTTTGAGTTGCAGTCATTTTCTCCTTGGGCTTCTTCAGCTTGGTTTTCCTCTTGGAGGATTTCACCCTTCTAATCTTTGAAGAACCAGCTTGATTAAAAAATTATTTAGAAGTAGAAGGTCGTACCACTGGTAGTACCTTCAAATCTATCATTGGCTCAATAGGAGACTTCCACTTTACACCTGGAACTCCTTCAAGCTGCTTCAACATTTTCACAGTCTTCTTGGAGACCGCAGTCTCCCATTGCTCTTCTTGAATTGGCTCCTTTTCTTTTCTTCTTTCTTCAACCAGGGGTACGGAAGAGGTTGTGACCACCCGAATTGATTCCTTTCTAGGGTGAGACAACACATTGTCGGACAATGTGAGTTCCCCTTTTTGATATTTTTTTTCAAGCCAATCATTGAAGATGTAGCAATCTTCAATAGGATGGCCGAGTACCCGATGATATGGGCAATAATTTGGGTCACCAGTGTGCTTCGACTCTTCGGGTCTCTTGCATTGAGGCAGTTCTAAACCCAATTTCAACACTTGTCGAAATAATTTGGCGACACTCTCCCTCTTGAATGAATATTCTTTATTCATTTTATCTTTGAGGGATTTGAACGTTCTATCACCAGTTCCTATTGTCTGTCTCGGGCGTTCTCCACCACCTTGATAAGTTCGTGGTTTATCATGTCACCCTAGTATCAACTTCGGTTGGGGGCTGGGATTATAAACTTGCTTAGGCTTTTTTTGATATTGCATTGGCTGTTTGCCTTTGTCTACGTTGTAAATCACTTGCTTTTCTCTATCAGCTCTAGAGAAGAACGTAGAGTCGGCCTCACCCCTTCTAGCACCTGGGGTCTTAGCTTTCTTGGGCTTATCAGAGTGATTTTCTGATCTGTACAAATTCAGTTTTTCAAATTTGGCAACTCTGTCGAGTAAATCTTGAAATGTATTGATTGTAGTCATGCACAGGAAGTGTTGCATCTTATCATCAATGTTGCCCATTAACAACTGTACGGCATGTTCTTCTTCAAGTTGCTGCTCACATTTCATGTTGAGGTTGCGCCAGCGAGTGATATATTTGGTCACTGACTCTTCTCTTTTTCTCTTATCCAGAGCGAGGTCAGCGATCGTGATCTTCTCAGTTGCACTAACAAACCTCTTCACGAACATATTTTCCAATTCTGCGAATGTCTTCACAGAATCATTCGGCAGTTCAGCATACCATTCGAAAGCAGTTGCTGTCAAACTGCTGACGAATTGTCGGAAGAGTAGGGCGTCATTGCCTCGATCCTGTGTCCCCACAGGTGGCTTTAAAATGTGTCAGGTGCTTCCTGGGGTTATTACCGCTGAAAGTGTTGAACTTTATGACCGAATACCCTTTCGGGTATGGTACTTGGTCGTATTCAGCAGGATACGGACGACCCTTGCCCACCAACTTTTCTGCTTAGTCAACATCTATAATAGCCCTGATCCTTTCTGTGATTATTCCTTCCAACTGTGCGACGATCACAGGTTCAGAAGTACTTGCAACATTTTGTGGAGTTGGCTGGCGGACAACATTATGAATTTCATGACCACCTTCAGAGGTACCTCATACTCCCGAGACTTGAGGTATTTGAAAATTTGGAGGATCAGCAGGAGGATTGGGCATGACACCAACAGCGGCAGTTCTCTGCATCATTGCCCCCATCTGAGCCATCATCTCAGTCATCTTCTCATTCAACTAAGAGATTTCTCTATCTTTGGCTCTCATTTGTCGCCTTATATGTCTTTGCATGTCTTCAAGTGTAAAATTCTCGTCAGCGAAGGGATTCTCCTCGGCTTTTTCTCTTTCTTCTTCAGCTTGGGAATGACCACCTCTGTCAGTGGTGGACCCAGCTTCACGACGACGTTGATAAACTCGCCTAACCGGCGGTTGTTGATCGTCATCATCTTCATCGTCATTGTAGTAAGCTTCTTCATCACCGTTGGTGTGTCTCACTATATAGGCAACCTCCATGTCCAAGGTGTTATTTATTTCTTGTATTTCTTCTTCTAGATTTTTCTCCATAAATTCATCAATATTTTCTTCAATATTTTCTTCCCCTTCAAGGAATTCTTCCTCTTATATATTTTGATCATCTATATTTTCTTCCAGTAGTCGGATCTCCGAGCGACGACGTCATTGGATTTCCAGTTCTTGATTAGGTACGGGGACTTCTTCGATCAGTGGGGCTGCGATCGAAGTTAGTCTCTTCCTTTGGAGGGGATGGAGGGTGACGGGATCCCCTGGAGGATTCTCCAAGGTGTTTACCGTCTGGAGAAGTGTCATTATGGGTCCTTTTATGGGCCCACTTCTGACGTTGTTTGTTGACGGGGGCGGATCTCCGAGAAGCAAAACCAGATGTCACGCCCAGATCAACTCTTCTTTCTTTCCTTTCTTCCTTCTTTCTTTGAGGCTTTGGCCTCCAGACTTGCTTTCCTCTCCACCGGGACCTTTCAACAGTGGATCCCTGAACATGCGGTTCAGGTGTCACACCCTGATGTTCACCGTGTGGGACATATTTCCTTTCTCTTCTTTCTGCAGTAAAGGACAGACGCTCCCTTTGCGGGGTTCTTCTGGTCTCGATCACTAAAGGTCGTTGGAACTCCTTCAGACCTTTATCCTTCACTGTCTTCAATACTCTATGTACTCGAGCGGACAGAGTTTCAGGCTCTTTCTTTTTTAGAGGGGTTGGGACCTCACGTTGTTGCTCCCATAAGGACTTATTTAGCTCACCAGTGGAGCTATTCCTCTTTACCCATTTTAAATCTGAAAACTTGTTCCGGGTATGAACATTGGCTTCAGGCACCTGGGCTGGCAGATTGGAAGGGTGAACAGGGAGTTGTTGTTGCTGAGCTCGGAGTTCAGCATTCATCTTTCTCCTTTGCCTCCTAGTGAGCCTTCCTCCATATGAGGAAGCTTCAGTATTGTACTTTCCAGGCGCAGACAACCTGGTCGACATAATAGTGGTGTTGGTAGTCACCACAGAGACTTTCTCACCATTCATAATTCTCCTGGTGGTTAAGGCCTCAGTCTGCGATAGCCTATCAAATACAAAAACCCTCCCATGAGGATTTTCAGCAACAGGTCGTGCTGGCAGATGCACATGACGGGTGACAGCTTCATCAGCATTGAGTCTTCTGGCAGACTTTTCAACATCCCTACCATTCGCAAGAATGGCGGCATTCCTTGCAGCAATCGCCGGGAAGTCAACGCTACCAAACTGGATGGTAGCTCAGTGTTTCCGATCTCTATGACAGCATTAGCCAGTTGGATTCTGGCTCCTCATCCTAGCTGGACAGTCATCCGCGTGTTCTGTAGATCCATCTGCATAAATGTAAGGCAATGGTTAGTAATCAGAATCTGATACATCACCCCGCACTTTTAAAATGCAGAGAGTTTCACAGAACACAAAAATAAAAGCAGATAACCATTAGCAAGCAATAAAAAGTAATATAAATTTAAAGCACTGCTGATCAAGCTATCTCAATGAATGTATGAATGATCATATTAAAAATGATTTTAAAATTTTGATCCGCTAAATGATCATTTTAAAAGATTCAAAATTTTAACACGAATTGATATGACTGCTACTACAGCACTGATATGACTAGCAAAAGATGGAAAGAGAAACCATTCCCCAGCGGAGTCGCCAGAAATCTGTGGGCTCTGAAAATTCGGCCTCGGCCTCCGCCCAACTTTTCTTTTTATTCGGCGAAGGAGTTTTAACTAAATAAGTTCCGAGGTAAATTTTGGAAGGCAGATGGGTTAGTAGATAAGACACTACCCAGAGATTTCGCCCTCATTTGGTGAGGACTTTATGATCTGAGTTCTGGTTTCCTATAGGCGCAAGCCCCTATAGTTAATTACCCCTCCCGATCACGAGAGAGAACTTTTGATTAAGGCTAGTCGTCAATCAGATATAAAGATATATGTGTTATCTGGCATATAGTAGCAACATAGATTTGGATTTGGAATTTTGAAGATTTAGATTGGGATATTTGATGGTTTTGGAAGGTTTAAAATTTAAAATAAAAATTTCACCATCTTGCAATTAAAGCGGATGGTGGGGGAATGTATGATAGACCCGATCAAGATCCCATGGTTCCATCATCCCGGGCCATCGTGGTCCCTAGTCTACTTAGTCAGAGGAGGTAGTCGACCCAACCAAACAAAAGGATCCTTGTTGGTAGCCATGGGTTGCTTCGTCCAAGGGGACCTTGTAGACCTGGGGTTAATGTTTGTCTAAGGGGACAAATTTGAATCCACCTTAGCTGACAGAGAGCTTTGTGCACTATCAATCATATCCTATTGATTCATATCTCAAGGATTTAATGTAATTAAGGAGCGTATTGGCTCTGGTTATAACCGGTATTTCGTGGTGCCATTTGGCGGCAAAACTACTCGGTTCAGAGGGCCCCGGGTAATAACCGTTTATCTTGCGGTGCTATTTGGCAGCAAAACTGCCAGTTAGAGGACACGTACCACGTATATTTGTTTGTTGGTTCGAACCCTGTCAACTTCTATTGACCCGTATAGAATGATCGGTTTCGAACTTGAATTCACTTGTCAACCCGCGCAGCATCCCTAGACGTCACGTGTATACCAATAACACGCTCGTCGGGGCCCATGCGGGTTTGGGGGCATTTTATAATTAAACCCTGTCGACTCCTTTTTACTTGCTAAGGAAGATCGGGTTTAAAATTTGATAACCCGTGCAACATCCCTAGACGTCACGTGTGTACCAATAATACGCCCGCCGAGGCCCTTGTGGGTTGAGATTGTATTTACCCCTTTTGGTGTACCTATGTGTATACAAATTACAGTGTACGTGCAGGGGTATTTTGAAACAGATGCCTTCTGTCTGCTTGTACGAATATTGCAGATCCGGTGGCGTGGCGTAGCAGCTTCTGAATAGACTTGTTCGCGGCTTCGTACAGGTAGACTGTAGTGCACTAATTGTTGCTTTCTGCAAGTGGATCATAGTGCACTAACTAATCTCCTGCCTTCATTGTAGATGCTTGTAGAAATTTATACTCGTCGTATCTCATTTGCTTCTGCTTGCAAATAACATACAGTATGTATGATGAATATTCTACAACCCCTGAGATATTTGTACTTCACCATACATCATCTGTCCTTGCTTATAGAGGGCCAGTGTATTTGATTGATGTTGGACAATTATCAACCATAAAGGTGTTATAGTGTCTTTGCCACAACAATTGGTAGGTACATTGAATGTGCTACAGACATGATGTCTCTTTCACCACTCTTCATGTACTTGGTTGTAAACATATATTCTATACTCATTCGTGGACAAGTTGTATTATCTTATACTATTTATATATCTTCGTTAGTGTCCCTAGGTGGACGTAGAAAATACTACAACAATCCTTATCAATTTCATTGCTTGCAAGCTTGGGTACATTTGACTGCATGAGTCTTTATCATCATTTGTGAGTAAATGATGTTTGTAGATTCTATAGTTATTGCAAGTCTTCCTTTTCATCACAAATTTCATATGTATTCTTTTGCATTTAGTTTGGATCTTTGTTGGTATGATAGCATCTTGATGTTGATTGAAAACTTTGTCATGTTGATTGTGAGCATGCCATATTGAAAATCATGTTACAACTATCAAATCCTTTCCATCAGAATGAATATTGTGAGTGTTGCATACTAATTACCACCATTTATGGATGATTTGCAATGTTCATTGAGGATTCTATATATTTGCTTACTTATAATTGATCAACATTATCACTTTGATCTTAATACTTTCACTTTGATCTTATATTTGTTGATTCTAAATTTCAATTCTGGGGTCCTGAAAGTTTAAGCCTTGTTGTGTAAATCAAGTTCTTGCTTGAGTTCAAGTAGTGAGCTCAAGTCTTATGTCCCCTTCACTTGGTTCAAACCAAGTTCTCTTGCAAATGATTCATGTTATGTTCTATGTATGTGCTTCAAGTCCTTACTTGAGTTCAACTACTCAAGTCAAATTTGAATCAAACTCTTTGTTTTATTATTCAAGTCCAAATTAAAATCTCTTGTGGTCTTGTAGAGTCCAGGTTCGAGTTCAAATTGAGTTTATGTCCACAATACTTAGTTCATTTGAGCTTGAGTTCTTTTATGTCAAATTGGTCCAACCAAATTCAAGTCCGGATTATAGTTCTTGCATGTCCTTTTTGAGTTCAAACAGGTCTGAGTGCAGTTCAGTTTGAGTCCAACTCAAGTCTTCTATTGTTATTGTAGAATTCCAGTTCAAATCATGTTCTTGTTTTAGATCAAGTCAAGTCCACAATTGATCCAAGCTTGACTTTAATTCAATACTGTTTTATTTGAGTTCAATTGATGTATTAAGTCATTTAACTCATGTTCAAAAGTCCAAGTACAAGTCCTTCGTCGTTCTTGCAAATTCAAAGGTTTACAAGTCCGAGTCCAAGTTCGATTGTCCTTTGAGTTCAATTAAGTCCAAGTGTAGTATTGCATTCACCCAAAATTTCGGCAGCCTCACGGCGTCTCCCCCGTTTAGGAGAAAACTACGAAAAACTAGGCCTTTCCCACCATGCTAAGAAAAGCATGTATGGTAGGTGCCCTCTTTCGAGGACACCGCGGCCGTGTATTTTTTTGATCCCCCATCACGCTAAGAAAAGCGTGTATAGGTCTTTTGCAAAAAAGTTTTTTTTTTTAAATATTTTGCAAGAAAAGCAGTTATTTTCCTGCAAGCGGGTACTTATGGGTATCCCCGCTTCGTCGTGCGTATCGCACCAGGTTCCCATCCCACCACGCTAAGAATAACTAATTATTATTATTATTATTATTATTATATATATATATATATATATATATATATATATATATATATATATATATATATATATATATATAAATATTAAATCATATACCTAAGCTCGGGCAGGAGGCGGGTTGAAGCAATCGGGCAAGGCAGAGGGCTCGGTTGGATCGGAGCTTGCGGTTTGAGTTAAGGCTCGGGGTTGACGGGAGATAGGCGACGGACGGGCTGCAGGGAAGGAGGTCAGGGTCTGTGGAGCTCGTGCGTTGGAAAAGAGGTATGGGGAAGAAACTCTCTCTCTCTCTCTCTCTCTCTCTCTCTCTCTCTCTCTCTCTCTGGATCAAGAGGCTTGACGGTAGGAGATCGGGAAGCTGGGGTGAGATCGGAAGAAGGAGCTCGGCTGCGGCTTGGGGAAGGAGGAGAAGTGGAGCTTCGATCGCGCAGGAGAGTTACGGGAGAAGAGCTCGTGGATTTCGGGAGGAGAAGCCGGAGAAGCAGCGAATGGGAGATTCGTGAGTGTCGAGCTGAAGCCTCGTCTCATCTGGCTTTTAAAGACAAGAGGAGCGTCTAGCTGGAACGGGATTTGGGCAGAAAACACGGACTGTTCGGCGCCGTGCTACAGTGATTTTGCGGGATTTCGGGCAAGTATCGCGGGAGCTTTCGGCGGGATACGAGGTTTTCCCGATCTCTCTCTCGTTCTCTTTTGGTTTCTTATACAGAGGTCAACACAAAACAAAAACAAAAATAAATCAAAAATCAAATATCTTACCTACTCTGCCATCCCACGTCAAGCCGTTCACTCGCACATCGCAGACACGACCGCGACACTTCTCCCACGTCGCCTGCACGACGCATTCGCGTCGTTAAAAGGGAGAAGAAACGAAGGCTCGACTGCTGGTTCCCTCTCTCCCTCACACGCATCGCTGCTTCGACTCCTTCGTGCCGTGCGACTTCGCTGCTCCGCCAATTTCCCTTTCCTCCATGATCGGAAATCCGTCATATTGATCGGAACAAACAACTGGAGCTCGCTCATGCGAAGATAACTTTCTCCTTACCCGCGCTTCTTCGGCACCCCCGTGGCTATTCAACGCCGCTCCCTTTGACGACTTTCCCTTGCTGTCGGGTCGGAACTCCGACATTTTGATCAGAAAACGAGAGCAGGAGCTCGCCGACGGTAACTTCTTCGGCTCCTTCAGGTTGTTCGACTTTGCTCCTCCGAAGCATTCCCTTCCTGTGTAATCGGAGCAGACGACGGGAGCTCGCCGGTGTGAAGGTAACTTGGTCCCTCTCGCGCACTTCCACGGCCAAATCCCGAGAGCCCGCCGAACAAAGAGGAGAGAGGAGAGTGATTTTCTCTTGTTTATTATTATTATTATTAATTAATTAACTTTAATTATAAATTAATAGTAATTAATTAAATTAATTACAATTAATTATATTAATTATAAACAATATTTAATTAATCATAATTAATTATGATTAATTAACTAATTATATATTGATTTTAATTAAGTTAATTTATGATTAATCTTAATTAGTTAATAATAATAATGATTGATTAATTATAATAATAATTATATATATATATATATATATATATATATATATATATATATATATATATATATAATAAAAAGAAAATTTCTCCTTCTCTTACCTCGGCATCCTTGTCTGGCCAGTCGACCGCCTATACACGCTTTTCTCTAGCGTGGTGGGAAGGGAACCCGGCGCGACACCGACGAGGTAGGCAAGCGACCATCGGTTCCAAATCTTGTTCTTGATGTTCGTGTCGAGCCAATAAACCGCCTATACACGCTTTTCTCTAGCGTGGTGGGATGAGAACCCGGTGCGGCGCCTATGACGAGACCGGGATATTCATAAGTACCCGCTTGCGGGGAAAAACTGATTTTCTTGCAACAGGTACCGAAGACCCATACACGCCTTTCTTTGGCGTGGTGTGGACAAAGACTTTACATGGCCGCGGTGTCCTCGAAAAAGGGCACCTACCATAGACGTTTTTCTCTAGCGTGGCGGGAGGCCAAGTTTTTCCGTAGTTTTCCCCAAAACGGGGGAGACGCCGGGAGGCTGCCGAAATTTCGGGTGAAAACATACTGTACTCGAACCTGATTTGAACTCAAAAGGAACAAGCGTTGGGGCTCAACTGAACAAGAACAGAGGACTTGTGGACTTGTTGACCTTTGAACTTGATTGAACACGAGCAGGGGACCTGAACTAAATCTAAACGATTAATCAAGGCTTATACCCAAATAAAAGTGAAACCCAAATTCAAATCAATTTAAACTTATGATTGAACTTGTAAAGACTTGCAAATTTAAACCAAACAAAATGACAAGAGGACTTGAGCACTTGAACTCAATACGAACATGCAATTGCACTTGCAAGGACTTCAGAAAGGCTATGAACAATCAACTTGGACATGTACTCTGAAGAGCTCATATTTGAACTCGGGTTATACGACATCAAATGGGGACTTGTAAACTTGATGAATTCAAATCTGAATGAAACTGGACTTGGATCCAGACACATACAACGACAAGGCTTGAATCATGTGCAAGGAACTCAAACTACAAGAGCATTCGTACAGTCAAAAGTGACTCAAAGTACATTACAAGACCTCGATGCATGAATTCCTACAACAATCCCTACAAGTGCCTGTAGATTGAGATGGCAATACTGGAGACCAGCAATCAAAGATCTGTCCCTGCAGCAAATGCAATCATCAACCACCTGAGATTGGTGAAAGGTGGATATGATAGTGATGCAAATGGCTCTCCTACGAACATTTCTAAGAAATCGTAGTGAATACAACGGTCCCCCACAAATATACACATGTTGTTTGTGTGGATACATCGTAGGTATAACGAACCACTGTGGGCACAAGTGCAGATATCACATATGACAACGGCGATTGAGATCTACGAGTACGTCTGGCACGAAGACAGCATGATGTACGAAAAAAAGACACCTCCTGACAGAATGAAAAAGGGATTTGAGCAAATTCCAACTAAACTTTCTGGTGTTCCAAAATTCCTTCTCGATCCTGTACTCATGAAGGAAAACAACTCTAACATCAACAAACACCAGAAATAACAAATCCATTACACTGATGATCTTAAAAAGGGTTCTCTACAAAGCAACAAACTTCAAAATCCAGAAGAGCCCTTCCTCGGTGAATGAGAAAGAGGGAGTCAACATCAAGACCGCATCGCCACCGGATCTGCAACACTTATACAAGAAGACAGAAGGCGTCTACAATCTACAATGCACCGCCACCGGATCCACAACACTCGTACTAGCGGACAGAAGGCGTGTATAAGCTCTTAATGAAAAGTTGTGTGCATCCAAATAGTAGTTATTTGCATAACTACAATTATTTCAAAATACCCCAGCACGTACACTATAAATTGTATACACATAGGTACACTAAAGGGGAAAATATAATCCCGACCCGCATGGGCCCCGACGAGCATGTTATTGGTACACACGTGACACCTAGAGATGCTACGCGGGTCAATGAGTGAATTCTTGTTCGAACCCGATCCTTCTATACGGATCAATAGGAGTTGAAAGGGTTTGAACCTTCAAACAAATACACGGTTGTGGCGACCGATGTATTTATTTTAATACATTCATATTAGGCTTTCAAGGCTTATAATCAAGATAATTCACAAACAAAGGCATAAAGCTTGTGAAACCCGATCCTCCTAAGCAAGTAAATAGGAGTAGACAAGGTTCGAACCATCGGATAAATATGCGGTCACGAAATCGACCGGTATATTTATTTTATGCATTCATATTAGGCCTTCAAGGCATTCAACAGAGAAATTTCATAAACAAAGGCACAAAGCCTACAAGAAACCCAATCCTCGGTCAACGGTTCGGCTGAGTCGACAGGGTTCAATCAACAAAAGAGAAATGACCCCATGCATACCCCGATGATGGTCGTGTTGAACGCTAATCTTAACCTGAGGAGTTCATAAATATTTTCAAATGCCTCCCAAAAGTCCACTCAAAAATCCCAAAATTTAAGATATTTAAAAATGAAATATAATCATTAACCACTTAAAGCAAAATCCATCCGCCATCCGTAATAGTTTGTCGGGGTGGACAAATCAAAATTTAATTTAGCTTACATAGAGCTAATGCCTAGTCGAAAATATCACTATGATCCATTCTCAAACAATCTCCTACCAGTAAGGACGTGGTACGTGTCCTCTAACTGGCAATTTTGCCGCCAAATGGCACTGCAGGTAAACGGTTATGACCCGGGGCCCTCTGAACAGAGTGGTTTTGCCGCCAAATGGCACCATGAAATACCGGTTATGGACAGCGTCGTTACGTTCCTTATTGGCATCAAGTCATTGAGATATGAACCAATAGAATATGATCGATAGGGCACAAAGCCCTCTGTTAGCTAAGGTGAATTCAAATTTGTCCCTTTAGATAAATATTCACCCCAGGTCTACAAGGTCCCCATGGACGAAGCAACTCATGGCTGCCGACAAGGATCCTTCTGTCAAGTTGGGTCGACTACCTCCTCTGACTAAGTAGACCAGGGATCACGATGACCTAGGACGACGAAAACATGAGATCTTGATCGGGTCTATCATCCATTCCCCCACCATTCGCTTTAAGTGCACGATGATGAAATTTCTATTTT
This sequence comes from Dendrobium huoshanense, assembly GCA_016618105.1. Taxonomy (NCBI): domain Eukaryota; kingdom Viridiplantae; phylum Streptophyta; class Magnoliopsida; order Asparagales; family Orchidaceae; genus Dendrobium; species Dendrobium huoshanense. Next base: position 38,855,937 of record CM028348.1, on the reverse strand, counting down.
AAATATAAAATCTCCAAATCTTCCAATCATCCAAATCTTCAAATTTCCAAAATTTCATACCCATGCTGTTACTATATACCAGATAACACGTATTCTCTACGTATCTGATTGACGACTAGCCTTAATCGAAAGTTCTCTCTCGTGATCGAGAGGGATAATTAACTATAAGGGCTTGCGCCTATAGGAAACCAGAAAGATCAAATAAATCAATGTGGCGGGGAGGCTAGGGTCGAATTTTCAGAGCCCACATGTTCGATACCGCTCAGTACTCGGTACTGTTCGGTACTGCTCGGTACTTGGTATTGCTCGGTACTGCTCGGTACCGGCTCGATACCGCTCGGTACCGGCTCGATACAGCTCAGTACCGCTCGGTACCGGCTCGATACCGCTCAGTACTCAGTGCTGCTCGATACAGAGGGGTATCAAATGGTATCAAGCAGTACCGAGAAGGTAAAGAAAGCTTTAAAACAACTCTTATAATAAAATTTTATACCAAGCAGTTCCGAGATGGTTGAACCCCGCTAGGGGGCAGCGCACCCTTGGACCCCCAGCATAAGCGCAACATATATACACTTTTAATTAAAAATTTTCATATTTCAAATTCATGTGGATTAATTTGTGTCGATCCTTCGTAGGATAATGAGCTCTAGTGGTGTAGAAATTTGGTCTACTGATGTTCCATCATAGGCCAATATTGAAAATAACAAACCTCTGTGGGGTTATGTGATAAAAATAGGTAAAACGTCAAAAAGGGGTGGCAATATTACATTCAAATGTAATTTTTGTAATGCCACATATAAAAGATCATATTATAGAGTGAAAGTTCATTTGTTGAAGATTAGTGGTCATGGAATTAAAATATGCCCGAATATAAGCTCATCACAAATGGATGAATTGCAAAGAAAAATTAATAAAGCTAAGCAAAGGAGTAAAAAAGAACTTCCAAAACATATTTCACTTCAAAGCCCTCATGCTTCATATCATTCATCATCTTCTTCAATTAGAAGTGATGACAGTACTATTAGTAAGGGACCTTTTCAGATAAATGGATTTGAACTAAAAAGAAGAAAGCATGTTGTAGATAGAGCTTTGGAGAGCATTTAATTTATAAATGAGAGAACAACTAGATAGGGAAATAGCTAGAATGTTTTACTCAGCTGGACTTTTTTTTAACCTAGCAAGAAATCCACATTATAAGAATGTCTTTACCTATGCATGCAATAATAATCTTGCAGGATACGTGCCACCTGGATATAATGTCATTAGAACGAAGTTGTTACAAAGAGAGGGATAATATTGAGAAGTTGCTCGAGCCTACTAGAGGATTTTGGAAAGAAAATTGAGTTACTTTGCTTTGTGATGGGTGGACAGATCCACAAAGAAGACCACTTATCAACTTCATGACTGTAACAGAGAGCTATCCTATGTTTATCAAAGCTGTAAACTGTGAAGGACAGTATAAAGATAAATTCTTTATTTCTAATTTAAGCAAAGAAATTATCATGATGGTGGGGACTTCAAACATCATCCAGGTCATTACTGATAATGCACCTATTTGTAAAGCTGCAGGTCTACTTGTAGAGCAAGTCTATCCTCATATTTTCTGGATACCATGTGTTGTGCATACGCTTAAACTTGCCTTGAGAACATTTGTGCAGCTAAGAATACCGAGGCAAACGAAATCACCTACAATGAATGTCATTGGATAACAGTGATTGCTGGAGATGCAGTTGTAATTAGGAATTTTATTATGAATCACTCCATGAGACTCTTTATGTTCAATGATTTCTCTAATTTGAAGATGCTTGAATTTGCTGAAACTCAGTTTGCTTCGGTTATAGTGATGTTGAGAAGATTCAAAAAAATAAAAAATGCTCTTCAAGCTATGGTGATCAGTGACAAATGGTCCTATTATAGGTAAGATCATGTTGGAAAGGCTAGATATATAAAGGAGAAGCTTTTAAATGATTTATGGTAGGATGAGATTGAATACATCATAAATTTCACAGATCCAATTTATGAGATGTTGAAAGTAGCTGATACGGATAAGTCTTGTTCTCATTTATGAGATGTGGGATTCAATTCTTGTCAAAGTAAAAGAAATTATATATAGACATAAGAGGAAGGCACTTCATGAAGACTCAAGCTTCTGGGATGTATTTTATACTATTCTAGAAAATATGTGGAGCAAAAGTAATACAGCTTTACATTGCTTGGCTCGCTCACTAAATCCCAGATAAATTTCAACATTTTTCATTATTAATTCACAATTTGTTGTTTAGTAATTTCAATATTTTTTCATTATTTCATTTTAATATTTTTTGAAGATATTCAATTAAATAATGGCTTCAAGAGGATCCTCTAAGAATTTCTCCACAGAAAGATTTAGAAATTTCAAATATGAGGAAGACATGTTTGAAGCGTTGTTTTCCAAATGAGGAGAGAAGAAGTGTCAATATTGAGCTTGCTAAATTTTTTTATTATTTAGAGGACTTTGGTGACTAAGAGTCATTGCGTGATAGGTAGAGAATTGATCCGAAAATGTGGTGGATTATACATGGAGCTTCAACACCTCTACTTCAAACAATCGCCATAAAATTACTTGGTCAAGCTTCATCCTCATCTTGTTGTGAAATAAATTGGAGCATATACTCGTTCATCCAATCAATGAAGAGATAAAATTACTTCACAACGGGCTGAATATTTAGTTTATGTGCATACAAACCTTCAGCTTCTCTCAAAGAAAACTCCAACTTATATGGAATGAGACAATAGGATGTGGGATGTTGTTAGAGATGGATTTGAATCTCTTGAGAATATGAGAATATTAGAAATTGCTAATCTTTCACTTGATAGCCTGAATTAGAAGCTATGATATTTATTGAAGATGATATAGAAATTCAAAGACAAACTACTGAAGAAGCTAATCCTATCATTCCTTCTATTGAATAGTTGAAATTTCATGTGCTAGAAAATTTATCTTCTTGTTTTTGTTGTTGTACTAGACATTTAAATATTTTAAGCTTACTTTTATTTCAATTTTTTTTTGTCATTTCAAATATTACACTTTGATTACTTTCTTAATTTTATGTATTATTTATATATTATAATGTCGTAAGTCTACTAGCAATTAGCCTCACAGATGTAGAACCCGCAGTTATTTTCTCCCCACTTACGGGGTTGCGCCGTATGAGAGGGGAATCGAACATGAGTTAGGGGGATCCCAACTATGCTCGCCCACCAACCCAGCTAAGCCCAGTGGGATTGAGACCATTTTCTTATTGAAGGACCTAATACAATGGCCCATTTCCCAAAGTAGGTAACAGATTTTAGTCTAACTAGCCCATAGGATTTTACTATTGTCATCCCTAGTTAGTGGCCCAAGGGAATTTGTTAATAAAAACATTAAATTTATGAATAATTTTCTTAGAAGAATGTAACGGTTGAAGAAGTTTAAGAAGACTAATTCTCAAAACATGTTTGATCAAGGTCAGGCTACCCCCAAGTGAAAATTTTTATCCGAACAGTAGTTTTATTGTGAATTTTAGGAATATTTCATAAAAAAGAGAACTTTCTAGGATATGCATGAATCTGCACCCCTACTCATATGTGCTACCAAAAGCCTATTGACGTACATGCAACCCCAGTAGTGACTTTCTTGTGAGCCACTCTAACCAAAGTCCACCTACCCGAATCCAGTTGCTTGTTATATTGCTTCTCCTTTGCTCTTGATGAGTACCACCAAACCTTATAATTTGTCGACTGTCGTCAACCTTCCCTCATGCGAATGGAAGCTCCATATACAAAAGAGTTTGTATTGCCTATTTTTGATAGGTCATTTTGCATCACCGTGGTACATTGGGCATTGGCTTGGTGGCAGTGTCTTCCCTATGGATTGATGTGAACCAATTTCTTCAACATTTGACAAAAAATTAGTTCTGAAGGATATTAAATCATTTTCAAAGACTAATTATGAAAGATTTGGTAGCACCACAAACTAATTTAAAAGACATGGTTGCTGTTAAAAGTAAAAATGGTTGCCTAATTTTCTAATGAATAGCATGTTCCCTGTGACTCAGGGATTTGCAATAAAACAGCACCAGTAAATTACAGTGACAATCAAGATCCTCTGACTAGAAAGTTCACTCTAAAACAGCAGCATTAAATTATGATCAACAAAGCTAAAATGAGCGGTGAATCATGAAGTACATTTAATATAACACAAAACCTACTATTAACTAAGATCAACCTAAAATTATCCTCATGGTTAAATATCCGCCCCAATTTTATAAAACCCTCTTAGATGACAAAACCTATAAATGTTGGCAAGAATATCTTACAGACTAAGTAAACTGCGGTCTATGATAACTTGAGATGATGGAACTATGAAATCGTATTCCGATTCATCATCATTTTCCCCCATCATCAACTCTAAGCTAATGTGTTAATCTTCTCTTTTCAAAATCAAATCACTACAGCTATAAGTTAAATATTTAACCATACCTGTAACGGCGAATGGCGCACGATGGCGCAAAGGTTCATTTGGAGCCATGGCGCATAGCGCACGGCGCGGCGCGCGCTATTTTGAACATGGCGCAAGCTATATAAAAATTATAAAATAATAAGCATGAATATGAAATATTATTAAAAATGAAAGACAAGCTATCATAATAATAAAAGACAACCATAACATATATAAGTTCAACTAAGTAACATTCAAATATCTCATAATTCAAATACTACAATCTTTTTTTTAAAAGATCAAATAAGAATTTAATCTACTCTTCTTGGGAATCATCATCATCAGCAAATGTTAAAAAAGCTTCATTATCTTCTTTAACATTGTCTCCTACTTCATAATCCCCTTCATCACCCTCGGTACCGCTACTTCATAATCCTATAAGAACTGAATCTGACATTTTATGATCACCTAAAAGCAAACAAATTTAGATAAAAGAAATATGATATTGTCCAAGAAACATAATATGGGGCTGCCGGGGGTCCAAGGGGGCGCTGCCCCCTGGAGGGGTTCGACCTGCCTGGTCAGGTCGCGGGGTCAAGGGGCAGCACCCTTGCGGGGGTACCGAGCTGTACCTAGTTGTAAGAGAAATTTTGAAGTTCGTTTGTATGGAAATTAGTGAGCGGTACCAAGCGTGTACCTAGTTGTACCGAGCTGTACCGAGTGGTACAAAGTATGTAACTAGCGGTACCGAGCATGTACCGAGCAGTACCAAGCATTTACATAGCGGTACCGAGCGGTATCATGCATGTACTTAGCAATACCGAGCATGTACCTAGTTGTACCGAGCTGTACCGAGTGGTACAAAGCATGTACCGAGCTGTATCGAGCATGTACCGAGCGGTACCGAGCGGTATCATGCATGTACTTAGCGATACCGAGCGTGTACCTAGTTGTACCGAGCTGTACCGAGCGGTACACAGCATGTAACTAGCGGTACCGAGCGGTATAAAAAATATTCATAAGTATACCAAAATTTAAAAAATAATTTGGCGCACTATTTTGCGCCGTGCGCAATGCACCATGGCTCACATGTGGCGCAAATAGCGCGCGCTATTTTAAACACATGCGCCTCGCCATGAACATGGCGCCGTAGGTGCGCCGCGCCGCGCCGTGCGCCATTGACAGCTATGTATTTAACATCTATCAAATAGCCTTAATCAAAAATTTTCTCTCATAATTAGGAGGGGTAATTAACTATAATAATTTATACATATGAGGAAACCTCAAATCAAATCTTAGTCCTCGCAAAATAAGGATAAAATCTCTCGGTGATGTTTTATTTGATATCACATCTTTTAAAGATTTAACTAAAAAATAACTCTAATATAAAACCTAAATACAAATTTTTGAATCTCACAAAAAAAATGGCTAGAAACTAGCTTGTAATCAAAAGCAATTATTTACTATATTTGGTAAAAATAGGTTATTCAAAATTTAAAACAATCCTAACTGTATGTAAAGATCATTTCCATATCCTGCAGCATGCATTAATGAGGTCACATAAATAGTTTATGTAGCTACAGTGATCTTCTAGATTCAATGCAATGAAGTAGGAGAGGCAAGCAAATGTTTAACATTAGATGCATCGCTAATCAGTGCGGCTTGTTATCCAATGATGGAGATCAGAACTGAGGCATGCAAAGAGTATGGTATAATGAGGCATTAGCCATGAGAGATGATCTAGATCGAATGGAAGCTACTTCACCCTATATATTAAACGTTGAAGTAGGGTATCCAATAGCCAAAAAGCTTTCATGCACTCCATTAGTAAGAAGGTGCAACCAAGCCCTACTTCCAATAAGTTTTAATCGACAATCATCTGGCCAACTGGCCAGTGGAAAGTGAGCTACCTTAAGAATCTTTTTTTAGAATACATCTGGCCAGTGGAAAGTGATGTAGGCTACCTTAAGAATCTTTTTTTAGAATACATCTTGGCATATTTTTGTAGAGGGGTTTACAGACTTCTAAAGGACGTAAGTGTGTTAGGACCTATAAAGGTGTAAAAACTATTTTTCTACTCCTAAGGGACTATTTAAAAAAACTTAAGGTAACTAGGGTTTATAAGAAGGTTTACCTAATGTAGTCCCAAATAGAGGTATACTCCGTTGGTATCATGGCCTCCACAAACTTCTCTTAAGTTCTATTGAAGGTTTAGGGTCTCTAGTAAGCTTGGAATGGAAAAGATTTGGGCTTAGTTAATATTTTAAGCTTAATTCGCTAAAACATCCCTAGTTCTTCCCAGGGATAAGGCAAGGGCCATTACATGGATATGACTAGGTTTAAGTTTCTAGTTAGGCTAGCTACGATGAAATGGATAGGGTTTTAGAGGGTGTTGGTTTGGGTTTGGCAATGTAGGTTTAATTTGCTCTTAAGCTTTTGGGTTAGTTTAGCTCAAGCCTAACGGTTTGTTAGGGTCCCTAGGCCAATCCATGCTAAGTCTATAGTTAGGGCTAATTAACTCTTAAGTTTAACTATGGTTTTAAGGTTAAGCTAATTAGGTTGAATAGATGGGTCGCCAAGGTTTGTTAAGTTAACTTGTGGTCAGGCTAACAAAGAACTAAGGTCAGGATCAAGGTTTAATCATATTGGGTGTATGATGCCTCAATAGGTGACCAAAAGTAGATGAGTGATGAGTTTGACTACAATTTGACCTTGTTCGAATTAAGGTCAAAGTTGAACTAGTGGACCTTTTAGTGTTAGTATAGGCTTAGGTGAGACAGTTTGTACTTTGGGCAGTATAGAAGTCATCAAGATGGCTTTGGGTTAGGTGGACTCATAAGACCAACTAAAGCTCAAAAGAGTACTAGGCAGACAATGGTTATATTATATTAAGCTCAATAGAGTGCTTCATGGTCAAATCAAGCTAGGTATGTGCGATGGGTTTACCTGTTATAAACCGACTTGATATAACACACATATATAATAGGTCATACCATATCAGATTAAAACATGAAAGAATTCCCAAGATCTAATTGGAGAGAATTGTAGAATTTCTAATAAAATTTGCAGACCTCAGGGCCACTAAAACTTCAATTAAACCTATAAATACTCATCATCAAACTCTTTTTCATTCATCTTAAAAATATTTACAATCAAAATAATTGTCTACAAATTATATATATGGCACAAATGTCACATAATGGAATAAAAAAAAATCATGATTGTCAAAATCTAACCAGACATACCTACATAAACACGGATCTTAGAGCTTGCAACTATTCTCTACTCAGCCTGCTCTTTCCCTTATCCTAACCTAAAACAAACGCAAAAATTAGGTATGACCAACCACATTTCAGTAGGTCACATTCAACCTACCCAAATCTTTAATAATAATAATTAATAATAATGAAACAAGAGCATTAAAGTAAATTTATCCATACAAAAGAGTGAACAAACTACTCATAACAAATAGGTAGTAGATATTTACTGAATAGTAAACAATAGTTCTATCACACAAAGTCATAAGTAGCAAAATAGTAAACACATATTATTAATTGCTTAGAGCAAAAATACATTTGTTTCCCTCGGGCCCTTGTACCTCCCAACCTAATAGATACAAAATTAAAATTTTAGGCCCTTATGACTCCTAGTGCATATGCATAAGCACTCAAATATTAAAAATTTCAGACCCTTACGATTCTCATTCAGATATCATATTCAGATTTTCATGCCCTTATAGAAAGTACATAAAAATAATTGTGTTCTCAAATATAGATGACACTTATCACAAAATTTTCATAAAACACTATATAGGCAATAACATAGAAATTTGGGGGAAACCAAAAGACAATTTCACATTTTCAAAAATAACCAAATTACTACACATTGTTCATAGTTATATTTTGAAGCTTCTATTGTACTACGACACCATTCATAGGTTTCAGAATATTTTTCTAGATCAATAAAACTATGTATTTTCAAAACAACACGATTTTCAAAACAACACGATGAAAATTCACAAATAACTAACATAATGTGCAAAATATTAACTACAAAATATCAGAAGTTATATATTAAAAAATTATCGATAATCGGATATACCCATTTTTTATGTCACAATTTTAATTAAATGTCACAAAATATTGAAAAACTCTAAATTATTAAAAATTTAGATAAACAAAATGTAACCTTAATTGACCCGGACTAGTTTGCAAGCTTCCTCGACAGACAAAAAATGATCCAAAGCAGCCCAAAATCCATTTTCTCTCTCTAGAATTTATCTCTCTCTATATTTGACTGTGCATTAGGGGAGAAATGATTTGGCATTTGAAAAATTAAGCAGATTTTGATATTTATAAAAACATCTTGCCCAACGTTGTGGCGCTTAGAGACCCAGTGTCGTAGTAATCCCTTCAAAACATAATTCCAATGCCACCAGACCAACACTGCATCGCTCTAGACCACACTCAATTTTTCTATGGAATACAGAGAGCTCAGCACCACAACACCACCACCCTTAGCACCGCGGCGCTCCCAAGGGAAATTTTCATAACTTGGATTTCACACACCAAAACCATTAGGACATGCTCTGAAATAAAATTTATGCATTAACAAGCATACAGAACATTCACAAATATATACATAATATAAATACAGAAAATCTAAAACATGCATGGCTTACAAGATTAAGGTCAGACCAATTCAACACACTATAGCAATAGATGTTGTATTACCAAGGTCTAGACTAGATAGGCTTGGCACGAGGTCCTTTAAAAAAGCATGTGACCAGGATAAGAGTGTCTTTGAGGGCTGCACTAGCCTAGGGTTTATCATTGGTTAACCAAAACATGATATGAAGTCTCTTGGATAGTTTAGACTTATGGAAAGGTACCTAATAGAGCATGGGGCAGTGGAGTGTAGTAAAACAAAAGTTTAAGGTTGAGAGGAATGGTAAGACTATCTATAAAGTAAGGGATATAAAAGTGAAGTCAACAAAGGTTTAGACAAGGTATCACTGTCAAGCTTGTATTGAATGCATATGAATTTAAATAAATTTCATTTAATTATTTTAAATTTATTTTAGATTTTATTTTTGGATGCCTTCTAATCACAAACTACATGGGAATGAATCTAGGTAGTAACACATGAACCACGGAACTTTGGTAGCCAACGTAGGGGATTTAACTCCTAAGCCCCGAATTGTTCATAGCCAGCAGATCAAACCGATCAACTCACCACTAACCCAACCACTCGGGGTTCTGTCTGATCATTCTACTTGAACTAAGATAATTAAAACCATCGAGTCCTGGGCAACATGGCACGCCCACCAGTTGCTCAATATATTAAATAATTGATTAAAATGATTATATTACATAAACTTACCAATATTGGCAGGTATGGGTTAAAAACTTATAACCACATGTACAGGCGAATATTAAAAAAAAAAATAGGGAAATGACTTCCGCCAATTTCAGATTGCATTTCATGTAAAGTGAAATCTAACATACATCACAGATTAAGCACCGCAAAACTTACATAGGAAAAAGTTTCATGGAAACTGGATATGCTATTTTGTTAAGATTGCTTTAACCATTCACATATTTATGTTGAAGTTAAAGATGACAGAAATGAACAGTGCAGTTTTGTCTTTCTGTTCAGTATATGCCATAAGATGAACTAAAAATTACGATACAGATGAGCTGCGTCTAAAAATTACGATAAGATGAGCTGCATCTAAGATTAGTAGATTTAGAACAGAAGTAAAGCACGTACATTCAAGCACGTACATTCGTTTAATTAATTGTTTGTAGCCTGACTCTTTACAGCTGATACTATAAGTTTGCAACAAATCTGAAGCACATTTTATATTTTTATTAGCAAATTACAGCCTACCTAACAACCATGCGTCATGAAAAATGTTGGTTAATGAAAGATCTCAAAGTCATTAGATTTATTTTGTGATGAAGGTAATATATATATATATATATATATATATATATTATTAATTACTCATCTCATAAAAATATTAATACGCATAAAAAATAATGCAGTACCTCCCAAATTTAACCTCTGGCAGATCTTAAACGTTTATTGATACCATATAAAGATTATAACAACATACTCCAACCAGTTGAAAATATAACTTTCTTAGAGCAAAAAATAATAATTTTATCATCATGAATTAATTCACAATCTCTATAACAAAATAAAGTTTGTTTCTAAATATTTATGGCACTTTACGACAAAAACATGAGAATAAAAGAGATTTTTTCACTTACCATTAAAAAAATTGGCACAACAGGAAGACTCAGCTCATAGACTGTGATTTCTCATCTTCTTCCTCTTTGCAAACAACAAGCTTACCTTCAGAAAGTTCACATAATTGGATTCCTATGCCCAGTTGCCTGCGCAGCTTTTTAACCACAAACACCTCTGGCTCTTCACATATTGTGACAACAGTACCTTTCCGGCCAAGTCTTCCTGTTCGACCTGCTCGGTGAGCATAGTGAACTGAATCTGTAGGAAGATCTAAGTTCACAGCTAAGTCACACTCTGGCACATCCAATCCCCTTGCTGAAAGCTCATTTGTGGCCAACACTCTAATATCACCATCCTTGAAATTCTTCAGGGTGGTTGTTCTTGAGAGTTTGCTGAGGTTTCCATGTAATTCTGCTGCCTTCATTCCCCTTGCCTCTAGTTTAAAAACAAGATCCTTCAATGGCTTTGAGTGGTTCATGAAGACAATGACCATCTTTGCATCCAAAGCATGAATGCATCTTCTTAAAGTGTCAATTTTGTGCTGTGCCTTGGCAACACAATAATAATGTTTCAATCCTGGAGGCAAGCTTCCAACAGCGGCTTGAGTTACCAAGATTTTAGTGGAGGAAGTCGAAGCTACTAAGCCAATTCCAGAAGCAGAAATGGAATCCAGAGAAACAACACTTTGGGCTCTAACCAATAAAGGATTGACGCCCCAGCTTTTAGCTGCCCTCACAACTGAGAATGGAACTGTTGCCGATACCATGATGGTTTGTCGCTCAGACCACTTTGCAAGAGGACCAAGAGCACCATTAGAGGTTGCAGCAGGCTTTCTTCCCACATGTTCAAGTATTCTGTGCATATCCTCTCGATAGTTAAAAGACAAGAGCTCATCAACTTCATCGAGAACCAAAAAACGACAACCATGTGTGTGAAGCTTTCCAGCTGCTGATATCTCTGCAATGCGGCCAGGGGTTCCAACAACAATAAGTGGTTTGTTCTTCTTCAGGGCTTCTTCCTGCCTTGAACGGTTTGCACCGCCAACAAGTTGCTGAACAAACCTTTTAAGTGCAGGACCCAGCAATCTCTCTACCTCTCTAACTATCTGCATCCCCAACTCCCGTGAAGGAGCCACAATGATTGCTTCTATGCCACTTTTCTGGTTTGATTGATTTTCTTCCTCCCCATTAGGTTCCTTCAGAGGGCCAACCATAGAGAGAATAGGGAGAAGGTAAGCAAGAGTCTTTCCAGAACCAGTATAAGATTGAATGACAACGTCATGCTTCTTTGAAATTACAGGAATCGCAGCACACTGGACTACAGTAGGTACAGTCAAACCTTCTTTTTCTAATTGTTTAACCAGCAGAGAAGAAAGACCAAGCTCAAAGAATGACTTTGGAGCAAATGGTGCCTCCTCTATTTCAACAGCACTTTTCATACCTGTTGTTTTAGTCCAGCTATTCTTTATTGTTTTTATCTTGTCCGAAGAAACTCCTGCTGCTGATTTGGATTTTTTTAGAAGAAACACATTTTCTTTCTTTGAAGTCTCAACATCAGAATTAAGGGCAAAACTTAAGAGAGAAAGGGGCTCCTTGTCACAATCATCTCGTCTCAAAGAATTATTATGTAGTCCAACTCTCTTATGGAAAGATAATCTACCGAAGGAAGGGTATATTGCATGAAAGCTACAAAAGCTTGTAGATGTCAATGCAAGCAGCCTTCTATGCGTATTTCCAATTACTGCTTCCATTGGAAAACTCAGCATCTAAATAATCACTGAAGATAATAACGAGATGCATTACGACCTTTTCTAACAATTAAGAAATAAAAATAAATAAAGCAGGAGACTTATCCTTCTTTATGCACCACCTCCTTCAAAATCAATTTGAAGAATAAGACAGTGTAATACATTATTTTTTATCTCCAAATAAGCTACAATAAATAAATACCACCATACTGCACAATTTAGTGAAATTCCAAACCAAAACAAAAGTTGAATGATGCAAGAAAAAGATTATACAATTTTGAATGAGAAATTAATAGGAAGCATTAAGACAAATATAAACTAGCATTCTTCCATGCCAAGGTTGCATTGCATGAAAAGACAGACTCCATACAATGAACAATACTGCAAACGTAAAAGGTTCGCAGTGAGCTCAGTATGATCCATTTCCTGTTACTAATTTGCCTGAAATCTTCTTGAGATGATCAATTCAATTAAGGGTGCCTGAAAATCGAAGAAGTTCAGGAATTTCATTTAAAAGGTTCAACAAAACTGTTCTGCATCTATGCTCAGTCTATTCTTCTTCTCTGATCAACTAAATAGCAAGCAAAAGTATTTCTGGTTTACTTGAACAGTATAAAGGCATACTGTACCCTTCACTTTGGTCGAGTTAATCTTAATAATTGAATTTGGGTACATCAAAATATTTAGCATTAGTGTGTTAGAGATGGGTTTTATGTATTGTCTTTTAATCTGCTTGTGAATCTATATGTCACCTTTGCCCAAGATAGAGAGAGTGTGACTTCTTCTTTTCTCTTCAGCAAGGTAAACAAGTGCTGAAAAGAATGTTTGGCTTGCATTGATAAGTTTATTTGCTTGCCCTATTACTATATTTGTCATTGGTACATCATAGTTTTCTTTTAGTAGAAAGATATTCCATTCTGTTTGAAGCTGACACTGATAATTTCAACGTTGCAATATCACATATCGAAAAAAATTCCCAAATGTTAAGCACAACCACCTCAGATACCATCTCATCAATGTAATCCTTGATAGGTGCAAACTATAAGCAGAAGTGACAATCAATCTTTATCTTTAGGTCCTTCTAAATCCAATCCAAAGGATAAGGATTGAAATAAGGTATAGTGTCTAACCTAAATCTTTGCCCCAAATTAAATAAAAATAAGTTTCTTCTGACAATCAGCGTCAATAATAGCATCGATCACCTCTCACCTGACCTGTAATCTCGAGATAAGTAACTCCATTATTGTGTTTATATTGGATGACGACCATGTTGTTATATCCTTCAATATTTCCATCAAAGATAAAAATGGGCTTGCCTTGTCTATTCAACACAACACATTGTTGTCCACCACAACAGATATTTTTTTCTTTCTCATCACTCTGCCATATTCGAGGAAGAGTTCAATGGGCAGTTTCCATCTTTTTATATCTTATTTTTATTTTTTTTGGCATAATATCTAACAATAGTCACCAATCATACAATAGGTATCAGTGATATAAGAGAGGAACAACATAGGTATTATTTTCATTCTTTTTATTGGAAAAAGAGGACGTATCTTCAGATGGTTAGACCTTCTACTTTCTACATTGGTCATTATTCTCTATCATCATCGCAATCTTACATGTTTGACTAAGATCAATGATTGGAAACAAATGGAATTTAGTTGCAATTTGAAAATAAAATCCTGAAGTGATTTCATTAGTATTTGGACCTCCTCAAGATTTATTTCCAAAGTTACTAGTTAATGTCAAAATTCCATGGTATAATACTACATAGATTACCCTTGGCGTTGCCTCAAATTGCATCACTTCTTCCACCAATCTTCTACATACCCCATTGGTATAAATTCTTGATGTATTAGCCACTTGAACATTCCCCAAGTCTCGCATTGATGATCATTCATCTTCATATTAGCATTTAACCATACTAAAACATAATAGATTAACTTAAGGTAAAAGCAACCTTGTCATAAGTGTCATACCATACAGGTGAAGTCTCAAACTGGTCAATCTATGCATTGAGCTTCTCAACATAAACTATTACCATTATAAGTACGAATCTTGACTTTGCCTTCTACCTTTAATGTTGCATTCTTGATGAGCGCTAGTCATATCCTATTCTACATCTTCTCCAATTATGTTTGTATTTGGCATGGATGGAAGAAGAATAGAATTTGACCAGCTAGTTGAAGTGATGGTTGTAGTCTCATCATTATCTCCAACATAATGGCCATTTGTTTTGTTAGCCTAACCATTTACTCGGCTAGGTTTATTACAGAATCGTTGTTAGCATTGACTGGTGTTTTTCCTCGTCTTCTTGCTCTTGTCTCTTACTTAGGAAGCTTCTCCAAATGAGAAATGCTCTTATCTTTATATCCCATCTTTGTATATACCATGCAACAAGGAACAATGCTGTCATACAAACTTAGGCTTCATTTGAGGCAACTTTCTTAATGCTTTCTAAAACAACTTTTTAGTTATAAATTTTCTTGAATTTAAAAATTTTGCACAAAAAAGCTGCTTTACAAAGCAATGAAAAAGCTATCCAAAACGAAGCCTTAATATGTAGCCAAACTCTCAATATTATTGTGTAAGCCCACAATTAGATGCTAGAATGGATTCATATGGTTTTAATTTTTTTCTGAATGTTCACTAATCATCTATTAATCAAATAAAAAAATATCTCAACTGTTGTTTCGTACTGCCCAAGCCTTCTCTACTCTGTTTTTCATTCTTTTCACTGTTCGCAGCAAATCTCTTCATTAATATCCCCAGAATGCTATATAGAAGAATCAATCTTTGATTTTTCCTTGTTGCAAATCACAGCCAACGTCTATGCTACAGTCTTTCACTTGTGAATTTTATAGAGAGCGATAAGAATTTCTGTTTGTGACCCTGGAAAGCACTCAGCTACTGTACTGGGGACTGTTTCCAGCAAAAACTGCTTCGTAACACATAAATACCTTTAAATCCTCGAGTATTCTAATGTTTACCCAATCAGTTTCCTCATATCTATCTGTATTTATGATTTGGATAACAAAACTGTTTTCCAAATTTCTTCTTCAAGATTTACTAAACCAAGTTTAAAAGACTTTTTATAAAATCGAAATTCACTTAAATCCTACTTGGATAAAAAAAGACTAATCAATCCCTGAGATTTGAGAGGCGAAGTGGAAGCTTGAAACAAAGGGTGGGCATAAAGAAGAAAATGACTACGCTTGACCCTACGTGCAACCAAATGGAGTCTCTGCAGCGGCAAAGATGACCTAGCAACTCGCAAGCTTCAATTTTTTTCTCCAAGAACCCGAGGCATGACCGAAGGAGAGGCAAGTGTGAATGCCTTACAAAATGCCGGAGATAGTGGAGATGTAAGGAAAGAGGAAAGAGAGAAAGGAAGTGAGCATGAGAACAAGGGACATACCTGGGTTTGTCGCCGAGAACCCTATCACCGCCGTCGATTCAATGGTGGTCCAGTGGATACAAGCAATACGAATGTAATCGGGGGATGCTGTGGCAGCTGGACTTCGCCGGTACTTCCTACAACATAAACGGTAGATTGCGCCCAAAAAAAATATACGTGCTTGCAATTATTGAAGGGACATATATATTCAAAAATTAATATTTTTACTTATTTAATAGCAAAATTTTATTATTTACTCATTTAATATTTTAAAATTTAAATAATAATAAGAGTAGCATTTGCTCTAAATTTCATCAATGTTTTCCCTTTAGTCCATCTTAATGACTACTTCTTAGGGGATGTTTGGTAGTGGGATTTGAGAGGGCACAGTAAATTTACCCCTCGTTCAACATATTAATAGGATTTGTATGTTTGTGATGTTCTCCGACGGCGAGCAAGTGAGCTCTCATTTTAAAGGAGGAGGTGAAGATGGTTATCTTCATAGGTAGCAAGTTCCCAACATAACTTTCAATCCGACGTCATCGAAGGAGGAAGCGAAGAAGCTTCTTTAGTGACTCTTTCAACACATTGCAAGCAAACGCACGTGAGGTCATAACATCAATAAAGAATTGGAGTTGAAAAACAAACCCTGGAGGGCCTCTATCCACTTAATCTAATTTAACATAACTAATATAATTTAAAATATTAATAATTAATTAAAATAATAAAAATAATAAATAGTGAAATTAAATAATCTAATTAAGTTTAATTAAATATTTAGTAGTATAATTAATAATTAAAAATTAATATTATTAACTTAGGTTTTAGAATTTGAAATTGAATAATTAATTATATAATTAACATTGTAAATAATTAATTAGTAGTAGAATATTTAAATGCTTAATGAGTTAATTAGTAGTATTATTAATAATTAAATTAAATTAAATAATTCTTAAATAATTAATAAAATCATTAGTAGGAGTACAAGTTATATCAATAGTTATTTAAAAAAAACTAATTAATTAGATAATTATCATTATAATTAAATATTAAATACTTATCAAATTAACACTTAAATAAGTAGTTTGATAATTAGTACTATAATTAGTAACTAAACTATTAATTAAATTATTTGATAATTAAGAAAGCTTCAAATTATATGATTTATAATTATAGGTTATTGGTGATAATTAAAATTGAAATTAATTAATAACTTGTACTTAACATATAAATTAAATTCAAAATATATTAAATTTAATTTTCAATCAACTAACCATCTTTAATCCTAAATTACATCGTCAAACAGTTCACATAGGATTTATCAACTATCTTACCAAATAGTTTTTATGATTTAACATAACATTGATTTACTAAATCTGAATTTACAAGTTTTACTAAATCCTACTTCTTGGCAAACAACCCCTAGTGATTTGTTAGTGATTTAGTTGCGACTTGTTGGTTGCAAACCTTCATACATTACCAGTGATGTTTCCATCTATGTACGTTATCAGTTATTGATGCCCTTATGATTGATTAAAGTCAATCCTGGTGATCCTAGCAAAATTCCATTACGACTTCCTCACATCTTCATCTTCAACCTTCACAGTCGTTAGTCTGATTCACAATGAGATCACATTTCTTTGTCATCTAGGAACTTGGGGGTATGAGCGGCGACATGACAAAAAGTTATGGCAAGTGATATATCGTTGTTATTTAACGTTTTAAGTGTCATTGAGTGATAGTAAAATTTAGATGTTAAATATATGAAAGGAATAGCTTTAGGAGTTTATATGTAAATCTAATATTATTTTTTGGCGAAACTACATGCTTAATAGTTAATACTCAAATTTTCACTATTTATAAAATTAAATCTTGCTTTATTTTTCAAATTATCATTCAAATATTAAAATTCACAATAAAATCATATATCATATTTTTTCCTCTATGTCAAATTTCCAACGTATGATCATAGCCCACACAAATACATGAATTCGACCGTTTAAAAAAATGACAAGGGTGTTAGTTCTCTTAATAAATATGTTTCAGAAGTATGTTATTTCTCACTATTTTAAATATAAGAGATCTATATACATTATATTTAAATCTTATTTATTTATAAAATTACTATGTTTGCCGTTTTGTTAACTATTAATTTTTTATATTTGCACTTGTGATTATTAAACTATTGGTAATTTAAATAAAATGAAAAAGAAGAGTTGAGTTTTGTTGTGAATTTTAATTTTTAGGTAAAAATTTAAAAAAAAAAAAAAAAAAAAAAAAAGGTAGAAGAATATTCATTTTGTAAATTGTTAAAATTTGATAGTAGTAGCTACAAAGGCATATATTTTATTATTATTATTATTATTAAAAATTCATCCATCTCTCAATTGCCCTTTTCACAATGATGAAATAATTTGAAGTGGGTGGCAACCGATGATCGCGTAGAGACTTTGTGGTGATTAGGAGGCTATATAATCATTCTTTGAGAGATGTAAGCAATATAGGATTCGTTTGGGACAACTTACTTACTACTTTCTAAAGTAAAATTTTTACTACAAAAATTTTTTTGAACTAAAAAACTTGTACTAAAAAATGTTTTAAAAATAGTAAAATAAATGTCCCAAATGAATTCCTATTAGGCACTGGATTAACTTATTCGAAATCAAGTACACAGTGGATTAGAGAAATTTGATAACTTCATGTACTACGCCCACGAGAGGTGGTGTGAGGAATTTGGGGTTGGGATTTTTAAGGCATTCGTAAGCCGAGTGGATTAGAGAAGAACAACATTAACAAGGCGAAGGTTTTCATTCATATTGAATTCTGAGATTGAAAACTTTTCCTTCCACCAAAATAGAAACGGTTTCCGGATATATGGCGGTGTTGGTGGAATTTTGAAAATATGTTTTGAAATTATTGGTTTTCTTTGGGAGTTAAAGTTAAATTCTAATTCTAAAATTGAATCATCCTGTTAGAAAGAATATATCACCTCGAAAGATGAAAATAAAATTTCATAACGGCGTTCAGATTTAGAATTATGAAATTCATCTTGAATATTGTGAGCGGATGCTAAAGAGAAATTCATATGACCCCGAAGGGTCAAAATGAGGTTCAATTGAATATCCAGCTACAATATTCAAGAAGTGTGATCGTTAGGTTCAAATCCAAAGCCTTATCAAAGAAAGATATATCTCTCCGAAGGGAGAAAATATCGTTCGATGACAATTCTTTAAATATGATAATAATGATCACTAGTATTTAAAGTTTTTCCAAATAAATCCAATTGAGTTTTGAAAAATTAATTTTTAAAATCAGGTGTGCGTGGTTCTAAATCTCCTACGAGCGCAAGCCCTCGTAGTTAATTACATCGTAGGGAGATAAAATCTCCTACGAAAACTCTCGATTAAAATAGTGGCAAAATTTTATTAAATTTTTTAGGAGTGATATCAAAAAGGAAGTGAATTTTTGAAAATTCAACAGGGAATGGATCAAAATTGAGCAGTTATTAACGGAGTTAAAGGAGGAGAGGTAGGGGACACCTAGAGATTCTAGAACCGTCCGGAAGTGTCCCAACTTAATCTAAGTGTTGGGCTTTATGTTTTAGGATTGAAATGAGGCTTTAATTAGAGTTAAGTATTTTATTAGAAATTTGGGACTATATTCCCGAAACTTGGGGTCTTATAATTAAAGATCTGCCCCAGAACCTAAACCTATTTTGGACACTGGACCACAGTCGTCCGATCCTAGCTAATGCAGTGCAATGTCTGGACTTACCCCGGCCTGGATTGGGGAGCCAGCTAACCACCTAGTCGATTTAAAAGAGATGAATCCGGTCTTTTATGAAAGAGTGGTAGGGACGTTATAATTAAAGTTTTGAAGAATTGGGGCCGACATCTAGAGATTCTCCTAATTGGCCCCTTTGACTTATGTTGGGTGCTAAAATGCTAAGGACTATGAAATTAAAATTTTGACTCTTTTAATTTGTATCTAATGCAATGCATGCTGGTTGACAATTTCCAAATCAAGTATGCTTGAAATTTTAAAACAGGCTTATAAAATATTTTTTTAGAAGACTGGACTTCCCCAGGTCCGGCACCTCGTCCTCATAGGTCAGACTATCCGGACTCTACCCGCAAGCGGGGAAGGGTCTAAAGCAAGGAAAGAGTAGTGCAGAAATATGCATGCGACCCCGGGGTCGATCCCCGGCTAATTCCCTAGATTCGTTATCTTTCTATGTTATTTAGACTCACTAAAATTTTAGACTTTTAAAATTATGAGTAGAAAACTTTCACACCCTCACGAGCCTCACGTATCCAGGCGAAAACAAAAAGCGGCATGCAATCGCCAAAAAACTAGTAAAAACAAGTAATCCTAAAGGCAATCAAATCATCACATCAAATACAAATTAATTAATAAATGTCCATAGGCAGAATTGCCCTGCTTATTACAAACCAGAATATTACAGAAAGTAAAGTGGCCGGGCACCACTGACAACAACCCGGATTCTAAACCTAGTAATGACGCAAGTTATTTTGAGTGGGATACTCTCAATCTTCAAATCTTCAAGTCTTCAATCTCATTCTTCTTTGGACTCCTTTTCTTCAATCTTCTTGGAATTTTCGTAGTGGATTACCCAAATGGAGAAGAGGGCACTTCCTTTAAGGGGAAGGCCACTCTTTCCTCTTTGGGTAAGGAAGAGGTATGATCCAAATTTGGATTTCCAAATGGAAAAGGAGTGTTCCCTAAAGGGGTATCCTTTCCTCTTTGGAATCCAAGCTTTGGGTCTATGTATCCCAACTCAAAATCAACTTTCACAACACTTGACACTTACACAAATTACATTGGTATCAAAATAAAAATCTAGACTCACCTGCAGGGTTATCCTAAGCAATTAATATATAAAAAGCAGTTATTCCCAAGCAGTTGTATATGAGCATAAAAGAAAGTAAACACACTGGCCACGCTCTTTTTATGATTTGGGGGCTTTAGCAGCTAAAGCACATGTGCAAAGAATTTATAATATTTATGCATTTTTTGATTTGCCCCCTTTTTATATTGCCCTGCATGAGCGTGGCCACCTGCAGAAAACTGTGTCAACATCCAGATCGTACCTAACCTAAGGGTAATCTAGTCGCCAAACACATCAATCCATCCACAGAGTACAGAAAAAGTAAGCAGACACAGCAAAGCAATTTCATCCACAACATGCAGTGAAAACTACGAAAAATTCGGCACACAGCAGTAAAGTAAACACCGGTCTATCCTAGATCTAGAGTTGGTTGTCCTAGCACATCATCTAAAGTGTGTGAAAAAGGTCGTGTGGCTGGGATAGATCCTAAAGTGGGTTATTAATTGAAGTTGTCTAAAAGTGTGGGTTTGTTAAGGCTTAAGAAGGGATTTAGATTAAAATTTAAGTATTAATGAATTAGGAATTTTAATTAGACATATTTTAAAAATTAATTGATTACTATCTTTGTTTCACACCGAGGCCGTGAAGTTTATTTCACCTTCCTTGGGGCTAAGCTAATAGCCTCGTAGGCCTGGGTTACCCAGTAGCAGTCGGGGTTGATTAAGTTATTTAAATTGGTTGGAATTAAAAGAACGGATTAATATTAAAATGAGTTAGTTACTGATTTTTAAAGCTTGATTAATTTAAGTTTGCCATTAATTGATTCGTGGCGTTGTGCCACCAGGCTCGAGGAACCAGCCTCCTTAGGACACTTAGCCCCGCAGCCCGGAGTAGTCCAGCCGATAAACCAAATTAATATAGTTGAATTAGAGATTTTTAAAAATGTTAAATAATAAAAAAAAATAATCCATTTTAAGGTTTGACACCATTTAGAATTCATTCGTGGCGTTGTGCCACCAGGCTCGAGGAACCAGCCTCCTTAGGACACTTAGCCCCGCAGCCCGGAGTAGTCCAGCCAATAAACTTCAACTTTAGGGTGGTTGTTGTGTTTTAAAGGATTTGTTAAGTGTTTTAAGCATTAAGCCAATATTTTCTGAGTTTTAGAATGATTATGAGTTTTTAAGAATTTTTAGAATATTTTAATGATTTAATTAAGGGGTTGAAAATTGACTTTTTGATTAAGCCCAAATTCTGGAATGTTTGTATTTTATTAAAATACTAGACCTTACTACGATCAGTTAGAAGGTAAGTACGTTGAAATCGGATTTTTCTACATTTTATAACGAAGGTTTGAAGTTTTGAACTAGTTTGACTTAGAGTTGACCGATTTGTTGACTTTTTGAAATATTACAGATTTCTGGAATTTAATATTTTTAATAAATATTAGGAGTTATTGTGAGTTGAATGCAAGTGAGTTTGGGTGATTTGGATTTTTCTGGAATTAGTTATGAATTATTGAAGTTTTGAATATTTAATGAATTTTTGTTCAATTAAAGGCCTTGAGTCTTAATTTAGAATAATTATGACTTTGTTCTATGATTGGTAAGAGTCGATTAAGGTTGATTAAGATTGATTTAGGCTTTCAAAGAATTTTATTTGATTTATTGTAATTTATTGAACATTAAAACTTTTAAAGAGAAAAATACCTAAATCTACTAGTTATCCTGAGATCAATTAATGTCAAATCAAAGTGGGTTTAATCATTGGGTACATGACACTAGTTTTATATGTTTGGTTTTATCCCAAAAAGGATGTATGTAGTTCTTCCTAGATTGATCTAAGTTGGCTAAGACCGGGTCCTTAATTGTTGTCCTTAGTGTCACTAGATTTTAGGATAGCAATCAATATTCTTCTAACCCTTGGACACTAGTTTACAATCACATCAACACAAACAATAAACAATAAAAGTGCTCCTAATGTTCTATGGAAGGATTATAGTGAATTACTATAGTTATAGGTCATTTAATAACCTATAAACTTAAACAATTTACTATAGAGAAATAGATACATCAAGTTAGAATGAAATGATCTTGGGATATATATCTATGCATATACATATCAATATCTCTAAATCAAGAGTCAATCTAAATTGATATGATGATCATGCACAATTTATTGGTTAATTAAACTAGGTTAAGCATGATATTGAAGGTGGATTTTAACTAAACCATACATGATCAAGATCTAAACCTATTTTCAGTGAAAGGAAGACTTTACACTGATCCCATAGAACTCTAACATGATAAGATTTGGATTTAAATTAAATTGTTTATGAATTTGCAAAAATATGAATCAAATCTTGATCTAGATTTTTGTAAGTTCATAAACTAAGTGATATTGCATCAAAATGACTTAGAAAAATTACAGGAGACCAACCCTATGCTCTATTACACCTCAGCCAAGATTCAGATAAAAATAATTTATATTTATTATTTAAAAATTAAAATAGGGTTTTCTGTTTTAATGAAATTAATACTTAAATACTTCTTAAAATAATTTTTAAAATAAAGTACTTGAAAATACGAACAAAACAAGCCCAAGAACTCCAAAAATGGATCAAAATTGAAATTCTGGTGAATTTTTGAAGTTCAGGGGATTTTCTGAATTTATTTAGATGTTTTAAATACCCAGTCAAACGGCGGCGCTGACTGGGACACGCGGCGGGAGAGGATGCAGCCACGCGGACGGCGGCGGTCACGCGGGACCCGCCACTTATCCAGCGCGGCATTGATCTGCGCCGTCAGATCGATCGTAGAAGAGATCGGACGGCCAGGATCCAACCCGCGGTATTGAACTCGATCCAGAATGATCAGACGGTGGATCTGATCCCCGCGGTTTGGATCAACGGCCAAGATTTAGCCCGACGAGGATCTGGCTAAACCGTGGTTAAAATGAGTTTTAAGTCAGGTTCAATCGCAGCCGTTGATCTAATCAGAGAAGATCCAACGGCTAACGACCTGTCTTCCTCCTCCAGCCAACACCGCGAACCCTAAACTCATTTTTTATTTTGTTTTCGCAAAATACTCAACCAAATGATGCCAAATTTTTGACAGATGTGTATTAGAGTCCAAAGAAGAATGGGGAATAATTTTTAAGCCATTTGATGCAATATTGAATGTGTTATTTAAAAACCTAGAAAACAAACTAGGGTTTAGGATTTCTCACCGAAGGATGGATCAAATGAGTTGATTTTACCACGGTTGAACTTGTAGATTGTCCACGTGTTGATCTCCTTCAGGCTTCAAGCTTGGAGGATCACTGGAAACGGAGTTGAAGGAGCTTGAACGGAAGTGGCTCTCAGTCAAGCCCCGATCTCGCTGCCGGCAGCTTCAAAACACCAGAAACCGATGGGAAAATGAAGGTAGGGCTTCGAGAAATCAAAACGAAACTCCAGATGCTCTGGGGGATGTCTGGAATGCAAGATCACTTCTCTCCTTTTGGATCCGTCCCTCTTGCCTATTCACGAGTGTGGAGCCTAAAGGGACGGTGGGGATTGATCAGGGAGAGTGCTGGGATGATGGACACTTGTTCCAGACTGTTAGGGGACAGGAGGAGCGGCTGCCTCAGATGAAAAAGACTTGGAGTCCTTTTCAAGCATAGGGGGACCACTGGGTTGATAGCTCGGGTCTAGAGCCATGCCAGCAGCTGGGGGAGGCCAGGCCAGGTTTAAGGAAGTCTCTAGAATCAAAATCAATGCTTGGGCTGGCCTGAAATGGGAAGGAGAAAGAGTTCAAATGGGTTTGACCGGGTGAGCCCATTTGAATTCCCATTGACTGTTTGACTGGTCAATGGGGTCAAGACCTGCTAAGTTGGCATCAAAGCAGGCTGTGAGGTCCCTCCCAATGGCTGGTTGAGTTTAATTTGGGCTAGGTTCAATGGGTTGAAGGGTTTGACTATGAAAATGGTCCTTTGATCCTTGAGTTGACTTGTTGACCAGTCAACCCAATCAAGGGTTTATGTAATTGCACCAAGGTAGTCCAAATGGGCTGATTAGGTGGATTGGAGGGTGATTCCAAGAGCCATGCATGTCAATTGAATCAAGAAGGCTTAATGGGCCCTTAATGGGCTTTTAGGCCAAAACTGGTTGACTTGGTCAACCAGTTGGGTTCAGGGGCTTGAAATGGATTCAAGATATTCAGACTGTAGTCCTGAGTCTATTGGATGTGGTCCCAGGGTTTGGAGGGGTCAATTTGGTCCAAATCACTATTTGAACCCTTAAGGGCTTGTTTGGTCAACCTAGGTTGACCTGGTCAACCAGGTTGACCTGGTCAACCAGGTTGACCCAGGGTCTGGGTTTGGGCTCAACAGGTTTGAAAAGGCATTTGGAGACCATTGAGGGTGGTTCCTAGGTCTGGGGAGGTCAAATTGATCAAAATCCTTATTTGAGCCCCTAAGGGCCTGTTTGGTCAACCTGGGTTGACTTGGTCAACCAGGTTGACCCAGGGTCTGGGTTTGGGCTCAACAGGTTTGAAATGATATTTCAAGTCCAAAGGAAGTGGTTGGATGGCCTAAAGAGGTCATTTGGGTCAAAACACATGTTTGGACCCTTAAAGGGCCTCTTGGGTCAAACCTGTTGACTTGGTCAACCAGGTTGACCTAAGGGTTGGAAATAGGTTCAAAAGATTCAAAATGACATTTGAAATTTGTTAAAGGTGGTTGCATCCAATTTGGAGCTCATTTGGTTTGAAATCCCTATTTGAGCCCCATAGGGGTATTTTGGTCAATTTTGGCCTATTGGTCAACTATGGTCAAAAATGGGTCTGGAAAATGCAGTTTACTGCTCAATGGGTTAAAATCAAGAGTCTGGAAGTGATAGGAGGCTTTGATAAGGATTCCAAGGTCAAGATCTCAAAGGGGTTAGGTTCAGTGGCATAGGCTGTAAATATTTGAAGGTTTTACAGCCTTTGGATTTTAATTCAGATTCTGGGGTTAGAGACCTCAGAATGAGCTCAACGTTGGAGGGTAACCTCTAGAGACATGTCTTATCACTTTACAAGTGATAGACCCTGAATCAGAGACCATTTGACTGGGTTTTGAAATGTTTAAAAAAAATCTCTAAAAAGGGTCTTTAGGACAAGGCCTTGAGACTTAGGATTTGAGTCTGGATTTCTGGATTCTGAAATGAATTTCAGGTTTGAATAATTAAAATTGAAATATCCAAACCATTTACAATCATGTTGTGATTGTTAATGGATGGATAGGGTCAAGGCTAGATTAAGGATAGGATCAAAGTCTAGGTTGAAATTTGGATTCTCAAGTAGATTGAGTCAAAGCTTGGATATGTTTGAAATTTGAATTAATTTGGATTTGAATTGGATGGAGTTTGAGATTTAAATTGATCAAAGGTAGGAATCAAATTGAAATTGGAGTGGATCAAATGTAGGAATTGATTTGAGGTTGAGGTTGATCAAGGGTGGAGATTGATTTGAGTCTGGAATTGTCCTAGAATCTAGAGAGATTCTAAGATATAGGATTTAAGGGAATCCTAGGATCTAGAGTAGGCTCTAAGGTCTAGCTCTAGGAAAGAATCCTAAGGTCTAGAGTAGATCCTAGGATCAAAAATTAATCTGGAGTTTGGAAGGGCTTTAGTGACCTCATACAAAAATGAGGTCAACAGGCGGCTGAATAAACCTGCACACATACTCTAGCATAAGTGAGACGAGACTTGGAAGACGTAAGCTCATCAACAGCTAGCGGTATTCCTATCTTTGTCGTGATTTTAGGGATATCAATCGGGGTCCAACAACACAAGGGTAGATTGGGGATTTTGATCCAAATAGGACGGAGGTGAACTCCTCCCGCTTAGAGCTAAACAGAGGCGACTATTTTTGTATGATGAACGGCTTATCGGCCCAGAATAAACCAAGCCTCTTTATTCCAGACATATTATAGATCTTCGACATAGGAGAACTTAAATAAGAAGAAACCATCGCTTAGGGATATCATTTTAAGACTACATTTAAGTTTTCATACCTTGTTCACCGCAGCAAGCAACGAATCGTAATATGGTCTCTTACCGAACGAATATCCCACCAGAGCTTGGTTCCATTCAAGAGATGCATCGACAACTTCCTCATGCAGGATGGGAATGATTTCCTCTGGAGTCGGCAGAGTAAATATAGCAAACTTACTAGGGTTAGGGATATCATAAAGGATGCAAGTCCAAGGAAGCGGGTTTTGCGAGGGTACCAGAGATGGATCAGGATGCATGCGGTGGGTGCATGGGCTTACGGATGGAAGAGGTGGAAAAACAACATTAATACATAAAAAGTTACGTGCAATAAAATGTTGTGAGGATAAATTAATAATCTTAAGAATATATTGATAATTATTAAAATTGTTTAACATTTATTTAAATTTTCATACAAGCTCAGGCTTCATTTAGAACTGCTTTTTTACTTCTTCTTATTAAAAATTTATTTTAAGAAACAATAAGATGGCCATCCCGAATGAAGCCTTATTTAAAACTTGAATCCATGACTCTTAAAATTATGAAATGTTATGATTTTCTCTCAAACTCCTTCACATCGTAAGCCGAAAATATGATTAATAAAATAAAATATTGTTGATTCATATATCAAATTAAAAAGCATTTGCATGTATTGCAATAAATTTACTATATATAATTATACTTATAGTTACTATGGATTGGTGACTTGGACTTCATTTGTGACAGATTTTTTATTATTTTTTTAAGCAGCTTTCTTATACAAATTTAAGCATCGAACTAAGTCATCAGATGATGATGGGCATAAATATCTAGAGCAACAATTTGGCAACAATGGATGCTTAAATTTGGGAGATCATAATTAGGTGATAACGCACGTTGTCATTAGGAGATGATATTCTGAAGATGACAAACATCTATATGGGTTTAAAGAAAGTGAAAATATTGTAGGCAATGATGGTTGCTGGTAGGTGTAGATTTAGCATGGAGGCATGGGGGCCATGCCACTAACTTTATTATTAATGCATAATTAAATGTATTTATGGTTTATTAATTGCAGGTTAAATGAATTTATTATTATTAGATTTTTATTTGGTCGCTCTATGTTTTCACGCACGCAGCACATACTGAAGGGCGCGGAATGGCAAAAGGCTTTCACGCATGCATGGAGGCAGAGCGACGGACTGTAGGTTGCAAATTTGAAAACTTGAAAAGCAATTCCTCGTCTCGTTTGAATGCCCACCCTTGGAATTTTTATTGTGTCCTCCCACCTGACGTAGAGATGCGTCCTCCCATAGCTAAAAAAACTCGGTTTTTGCTCGGTATTGCTAGATATTATTTGGTAATAACGAGGAATATCATCATGTGAAGACCAATATCGAGTTATACCGAGCTATACCGAGCAATACCGAACAATACCGAGCACATACCGAGTTTTCTCTAGGAAAAACTAAGTATTTTTTGTATTGCTCGGTATAGCTCGGTATTGGTCTTCACATGATGATATTCCTCGTTATTGTTTGGTATTGCTAGATATTTGCTTGGCATTTCTCATTTTTTAGCGCGATTTTAGCTATGGGAGGACGCATCTCTGCGTTAGGTGGGAGGACGCAATAAAAATTCCACCCTTGAGGCTTCAGCAATTCACCTTCACGTTCACCTACGGCAATTTGTAACGGGTTGGCAATATTCGGTTGGTATCTTAGCATTTCTCTATCTCTCGGCTTTTTTTACCTTCTCTCCATTTAATCCTTAGTTCTTTTGAACGGCTTGCACATATTTTTGCATATTTTCATAGATTTCAGCAGTCGGTTGTGGGTTTCTAAAAGGATTCCACTCGTGGGATTCAGAATGCAAAATGTACGATCGCACTATCACATAGGACAAAATGACCGTAGGCCTCTACACTCTACACAAGCAGTTCAATAGAAGAGCTGGTGGTGTCATACATACGATTAGTCATGGAGGATAGTGGCTTGCGCCTACACACGTTGATGGAAAATGATACATATGACCCAAAAATCACTAGATTTTCCCCACTGATATATCAGCTAAAATGAGACTTATTTGATGTGGGTGTCGGTTTCTCACAGGTGCAAGCCTCCATGGTTAATTACATTTTAGCCTTAACCTAAGAAAACTCTGGATTAAAGACGCTATATTATTCTCTCTAGGGAGTTTGACTCATAAGGGAATATCTAGGCTCTCCTAATCTAAATAAAGATAGGCTCAATTAGTTACTTCCATATACATGGATTACATAAGCACTTGACCTGTCAAAATAAAGGAAACTAGAAAAGAAATCATTTCATACCAAACATGCATGAGAGAATGATGGAAGTGGTTCCATCAAAGTGACGATTATGGATATGATTTATAACCTCCTAAGAATGGAGAGCCAACGCACCAATAAGGTATGAAATGGTATACCAATATCGTCAACCTTTGGTCATAAATCTATAAGGGACGTATTATATACCTAGTAATAACGCCCACGACCTAACTAATGCAAGACACCATGAGGCGACTTATAACTTAAACCCCACTAGGGATCTAAGCAACCTCGACCTGGATTTACCATCCTACTCGGAAAAGGGTACCAGCTAAACTTCACCTAGCATAATAAATTTATGATATACAGTCTTATGCAAACGAAAGAGTGGTGGGAGACATAAAAAAGGAAATGAGCACTAAGCCTGATCATAAATGATATTATGCTTATGTGAAATTAATTATCCCTCTATATTATAAAAAAAAAAATTATATGATTGACTCAAAGTTATGCATGTGTAGGTAAGGCCAATCAGGACATGTCAATAGTCACTATAAAGTAAACAAGATTTATAACATTAATCATCATTTAAAAGGCAACCCAAAAAGGGTCATGCATTAATTTTTGAAAAGTTGATTGATTTTAAATCCTATATTTATCTTTTCTTATTTAAATAAATTTTAACTTTATTAACAATTTAACATCCTAAGAGCCTAATGCTGACTCCGTCTGAGCCACACTCAAACAAAGCAATTTAAGAAACATAGGAAAAGCATGTGATACTATTGCACAATTAATGTAAACAAATCATCACACAATAAATAATAATTAATGTCCATCAATGCAGCTGAGTTCTGTAATACACCCCAGGAAAGTAAAATAAAAAAAAGATAGTTAAACTCTACCATATATACTACTCAATCTAAATCTATACAAAAATTAATTGGTGTGTGGGTTCTTGATCGGTCTCCACCTACTTGGCCTCCTGTCTTCTAAAATCCCCCACACCTACAAAGTTTTCCTAACTAAAATTATATTTAAAAAATATAAAATTATATGAGAACCCTACAAAAAATAATATCAGCATAATTATAATAAATAATCACACATCATTCAAAACCTAATCCTTATGACCACATTCCCAAGAGCTTAGCATTCCTTACAGTGCCTTTTAAAGAGCGCATTTATAATAATTATGACAGTATTTTTTTATTACCTTTTGGGAATATGATCACCTACAGAAGATATTTCTATAAAATCTAATCGCTTAAGAGTAAGTGTACACTCATCAATCAATAAAAAAAAAAAAAAAAGCAATCATAAAATAATCCAAGCTCGAAAATACAACACATCATCACACATGCAAAATATAAAATAAAGAAATTATAAAATATTATCATAGCTACACCATATCTTAGGATGCCTATAAAAAAGTGTCTTATCTAGCATTTAAGTGTGTGTAAAAAGGTGTACCTAACCAGCCCAAATTAGATGGAAAGTTCAAGTTCTTATTGTTTAATTTATTAACCCTCAACTTTATCAATTATTTAGCCATTTAGGGTGAATTAATTAACACTTAGTTTTACAATTAATTAACACTTATCTTTAATTATTTATTAACCCTCAAAGCGAGCCTTAGCCAAGATGAGGCATAAGCCTCATAAAAAAGGTCGAGGCATAAGCCTCGAGGCGTTTTTCACTGAAATTGCACTGAGACGGGCCTCATATTACGCAATTTTAAACAATGCTTACACATGATTTGCACAAAACATGAGAAAAACATTGATATATGAACCCAAGTGTTGGCGAGTTTCATCAAGAAAATAATATATGGTTTATAAGTTGCGACATTTAAAATAATTTGGAATTTATGCATAATCAAGAAAGAAAAAAAAAGTAATATGAATCTACTCATTTAAGAACACCTCTTCCTCGTATAATGATGGATTTAATGTAAAGCAATATTATTTTGGTAGCATATACAAACTTAGACACATTTCACATAATCCAAACCCATAGATTCCTAAGAGGTATAGAAAAGATACCATATAAACATGCTTTACTTATATGCAACCCTTACATACATCACTTGGATCACAAATATATATGCAATGGCTCTCTTAAGAATCTCATTGATGTAATGACATAAGCATGTTATTGTATGCAAATGCTTTATCTCTTCCCAAATTATACGAACATTTATATACATGTAGGGAAATTTGATATTCACACATGAAAGTTGTTTTCCTATTCCCACTTTGCAACATATGTTGATCATAAACAAAACATACATGTAATCACAACTAACGGAATGCTCGCTAGCAAGATAATTGAGTTACAAATACATGCAAGAACCTTTCAAACTACATTGAAGAAGCAATTTAGATATAAAACCAAATGTAAGCTTATTTTAACTAATCATAAATTATGAGAATGTACAAATATTTCAACAAGTGCTATTAATGAAATACAATATCTCACTCTAATGAAGAATAACCATGCATCTTATGGCTAAATAAAAAAAAAAAAAAAGGTTCTAATAACTTATTTGAGAGTTCATTAATTTCAAGTATCTTATCCCAATCAATGATGAAGAAAACATAACGGAATGTAAATCAACATTGGCAAAAACAACCATTCATCTTTTCGTCATTTTCAAGAAGAAACACAACAGTTCTCATATTATTGAATTTCATGTGCACTACATTCTCCTAAATATATATTTTTAATATGAACATTCAGAATCAAAGCATATCTATAGATTTAAAATAAACACATTTAGCTTAAGTTTGCCGACTTGCTCAAGAATATATACAATATAAAGTTTAATGCATATATAGTGGAACATGCATTCAAAATCAATATTTTTTTATTCTAATTAAAAAAAGGAGTATATATATGAAGAAATAATGAGAGGACATATCTATTCAAATATACATATGTGTATATATACATATATGTTTAATATTGGGGTTAAGCATAGATAAAACTAGAAAATTGATCTCTTCAAAGCATTTAATCAAACACCTTGCATGCATCCTTTTTTTTTTCTAGTAAAGAATGATCATGGCTTCTCATAATTTTTCACAATCTATATATAAAATCTTGAATCACATGGCATGAGTAATAAACAAGTGCAAATTTAATATATCAACTATTCATTTTTCTCAAGAAAAACACATAAATTGTTACTTCGAGAAACAAGTGTTATTGTCAAAACTTCTAACATAATGAAGAAGAAAAAAGTAAGGAAAGATGAAGAAGAGAATATAGAAAAAGAAGAAGAAGAAGAAGAAGGAGAAAGATGTGAAAAGAGAATGAAAGAACAATAAAGAAGGAGAAGAAGAAGAAGAAAGGTAGGGAGAAGAAATTACATTGCCAAAGGAGAAGGGAGTCGGCTAGAGCAAGTCGACGAGGGAGCTTCGGCTCCTCCTGGTTGTGCGAACAAGAGAAGGGAGGAGGGGGCGGAAGTCCTGGAGAGTGTGCGAATAGGAAAAGTAGGGAGAATGTGAGCTGGAATGCGAATGGAGGAGTCCCCATAGGCCTTCGGCTCTTTTAGTTTTCTCCTCTAACGTAATTGGGCTGATTTGGGTCAAATTGAGCTTAATCTTAAAGTAATTAAGCTCCAATTTGAGTTTAATCCGATTTGATTAGATTAATTTGGTAGAATAAACTCAAATCGACCGCGATTTGAGTCAAATTGCATTCAAAGAGGCTTATGGGCATCAATCGAGCTTAATCGAAATATTATCGGCTCCAATTTGACTCAACTCAAATCGTCTCAAATGCAAATTGGGCTCGGACGAGGCTCGATTAAATTAATTGAACATGCCCGAGAAGAATGCGAGCGAAAACGAGGTCAACATTAACATGTATCTTACTAGATGAATGTCTGTTTTTTATTTACCTATATTGAAAAAAAATATATTTAATAATATTGACAATAAAATGATTGTATAACGATTTCAAAAAATAAAGACTCGGCGAGAAAAATTATAGATAATATGTAAGAAGAATATCAAGATTTAATATTCTCAATTGTATGATTTATTTTTCTTTTATCATATATTCTATCTTTTTATAATTAGTCTAACGGTTTAAAAAAATAAACCGTCAATGCTCCTCCTAAGTCCGGATGAAAAAGATTAAGGATTTATTTTTTAATTCAATAATTTATGCACCACATAAAAAAAATCCTAACTCTGCCCTGATTGTTGGCATTGGCACCAACCAACATGGACATTCCTTCTTTTTACTAATTAAATATTGCTACCAATCATAATTTCACATTTATGTGAAGTTAACAAGTCATTTACGGCACAAATTATGAAGAAATTTGACTTCAAATGCTCATACATTTTCTCAAAACTATATCTAAGGATCCCATTAGAAATCAAAAGTTTCAAAATTGAGTATAGGATATTAACAAGTAATTCTAAGGCAAAAAAAAAAAAAAAGCCTGGAAAGGCCCCATAAATTGGCATGAACAAGTGCGGTGAGCCAAGCTATTTGGTTGGCAACCGCTCATCACCAGCGGCAGCAACGCTCGTTGACAAGGGGGCATTTGGCTAGTGTTAGCAAACATTACACGTCATGTATGATGTGTCATTCTTATTTACTACTTTACCATTGTACATCTATATATACATGCATTTGTACTCTCTTTGGGACATATAGAATTACATTTCTTCTTTTCCTCTTATTGTGTCTTCTCCGTCTCTCTTCCTCCAAGAGGCTCTCGGCTGCCTTCTTTCATGGTATCAAGAGCCAACCATGGGAGATCAAGAATCAGTCGCCTCCCTCCCTCCCGCTTCCTCTATTCTATATGAACCTTCATCCGATCTCTCAATACCAGCATCTCTCAAATTTCTCATCTCAAACATCAAGAACCTTGTCCCAAACCCACTCACCTTTGATAGCTATGCAATCTGGCGCATCCAAATCCTACAACAATTCTTGGAGAATGGATTCGCCGACCATCTCACATGCACTACTCCCATGCCCACAAACGTCACAACTCCAGCCTACAATAAATGGCATCTTGTGGACAACAACCTAATCTCAGCTTTGTTTTCAATAATCTCATAATCAATTCTTCCCTATGTTATCTCTTCAAACACCGCTCAAGAAGTTTGGACGGTTCTTGAAATCCATCTTTAACCCACAAGTCGTTATCGAGTCATCCAACTCAAGAATGAACTCCATCACATCCAATGAAAGATTTAACCATGCAAATATATCTTGCTCAAATCAAAACAATCATCGACAATATCGCTGCCTCCGGATCCAAAATCGATCCGGAAGACATTGTTCTTTACATTCTCAATGGTCTTCCATCAACCTACAACTCCTTCAAGACTGCCATTCGCACATCTCTTCTTCCCATCAATCTTGATACTCTCTACTCCCTCCTCCGTAGTGAGGAGATCAATATTCAACAAGAAATTCTTAAAGAAAACTCCTCGGCTTCGGGTGCTACAGCTCTCTATGCGTCCTCCTACAATCAAGCGCATGGATGGAGCCATAAATGGTTCTTCAAAAACAAGAACTCACCGGCCAGGCCAAACTCCTCAAACACTCAAGTTGCACCGTCTGCCTCTCTTACTTCAGCTGACCAATCTATCAAATTTGCGAAAGAAATTGGTCATATTGCTCTCAATTGCTAGTACCAATGCAATTTCAAGTACGCTCCTACCGCATCTAGATCGCCCCGAGCTCTACTTGCTCAACTTTCCCCCACCACAACTCAAGATTGGATCCTAGATTCTGGCACATCCACCCACATAACTCCAGACAGCAACAATCTTCATCACTCTGCCACTTATCATGGACCCGACACAGTATCTATTACAAATGGGTCTTTGTTACCTATCCACAACTCCGGTCAGGGTCTTCTTCTGCTACCTAACACACTTCATCAGCTTTTCCTGTGTAATCTCCTTCACGTCCCCTCTCTAACACATAAAATTTTATATGTTTCTAAACTAACTTCTGATGATTCCATTTCAATATGTTTTGATGCTAACGAATTCACAATTAAGGATTTTCAGGACCATCGACCGCTTCTTCGTGGGCATCTTCATAACGGACTTTATTAGATTCGGCTGTCTCCAGTCACCTCCCTTATAGCTCTTCAAGCCAATACCACATTCACACAACTCTACATACTCGCCTCGGACATCCGCATAATCGTCTGCTCTCAATTCTTGCTCAAAGAATTTATGAACTTAATAATGCATCTTCTTCTTTTTTGTGTATATCTTGTAATGTAGCCAAGAGCCACAAGATATCATTCAATAAAAGCATTTTTGTGTCATCCTCCCCATTTGATCTCATCCACCAATATGTCAGGAGGCCGACCCCACAACAATCGTTAGATTGATTTAGATACTATGTCGTATTTATTGATGATTTTACTTATTTCTCATGGTTATATTTAATGCATTCAAAACAAGAGACATCTACAAAATTCAAACTATTTTGCAATCTTGTTAAAACTCAACCTCACTCCATCCCTAAAATCTTTCGTTCTTATGGTGGTGGTAAATTTACGAGCAATGCCTTCAAACTATTTCTCCAAAAAAAAAAAAAGTCATCAAATCAACTGTCATAACACTTCTGAACAAAACTGTTTAGTCGAGCGCAAGCACATGCATCTCCTCGATCTTACTCACACACTTCTACATACATCCAATCTTCCCAACATATTTTGGGCCGAAGCCATATCAATGGCTAACTACCTCATCAATAGACTTCCATCCAAATCTTTCTCTCTCCAAATTCCATCTCAATGCCTTCATGTAAAATCTCCTACATGTTCTCACCTACGCATATTCGACTGTCTTTGCTTCCCTTGGTTACAACCCTACACTTCCAACAAGTTCTCACCTAGATTT
This sequence comes from Dendrobium huoshanense, assembly GCA_016618105.1. NCBI lineage: Eukaryota > Viridiplantae > Streptophyta > Magnoliopsida > Asparagales > Orchidaceae > Dendrobium > Dendrobium huoshanense. Next base: position 38,820,046 of record CM028348.1, on the reverse strand, counting down.
CAATAATGCATCTTAATAGGCTACTCCTCTCTTCATAAAGGATACAAATGTTTCAACTTAACCTCTAGCAAGATCCATATTTCTAGGCATGTCGTATTTCACGAACACATTTTTCCCTATAATGCTCCTACATTTATATCTACAACTCCACCACCATTACATTACAACCCCACCTCCCCTCTTCTTCTAATTCCAACATATGTTGCTTCAAACTATTCTGCATTGAATCATTCATCACATAATATCCCTCTTCCTAACTCGGGCCTTCAGTCCATCACATCCACTCTCTCTCCCACACCCACATCAAGCACTTGTCACATGCCTTTCTCCTCAACTTCGCACACTTCCTTATTGCCTCTACTTCCTCGTCCAAATTATCCTATGCAAACAAGACTAAAATATGGTATTTCCAAACCCAAAAGAATCTTTACTCTTCTAAACACCACTCATCCTCAATCCATACGACCACGTACTCACAAGTAGCTAACTTCGAACGCTGACATGCTACCATGTCGGCAGAATTTAACGCTCTTCAAAAACAACATACTTGGTCACTTGTGCCTGCTCCACCGAACAAACATGTCCTCGACTGCAAATGGACATTTAAAACTAAAATGCTTCCTACTGGTCAAGTGGAATGCTACAAAGCTCATTTCGTTGCTCAAGGCTACAATAAAAAATTTGTTGTGAATAACAATGAAACTTTATGCCCGATTTCAAACATGCCAACTATATGTATTCTTCTCACTCTTTCTATTCATCGACAATGACCTATTCTTCAACTAGACGTCTCTAATGCATTCCTGCACAGTGATCTTTCGGATGACATAAACATATGCCAACCTCTAGGCTTCGTGGATCCTCATCTTCCAAACTCATTTTGCAAATTACATAAATCCTTATACAAACTCAAACAGACACCTGAACAACGATTCTAAAAGCTCACCAGCTTTCCACAATCTTGTGGATTCGGGTTCAGTCACTTCGACCCCTTACTACTTATACTTCATCGAAATCATACTCAGATTTATATACTAATCTACGTGGATGATATTCTTATCACAGGGAATGACCCCACCACCATTTAGTCACTTGTCAAGCAACTACACCCTCAATTTGCACTCAAGCAGCTTGGTTAGATCCCACTCTTTCTAGGTATACAAGTTTTTCAAAATACCTCCAGCTTCTTTCTCACACAACAACACTACGCGACCAAAATACTCCATGATGCCAGATTCTCTAATTGCAAGCCTGCACCTACACCCATCACTCCTAAATAAAACCACAAATTAATTAACAATCAATTATTCCAAGACCTTACACTTTATCATAGACTCATCGGATCACTCCAATACCTCTCAATTACTCAATCAGACATCGTGTTTTCTACCAACCTAATCTGTCACCATATGCAACAACCTACAGTACAAGACTTTCAAGCTCTCAAACGTCTACTGCGCTACATTAAAGGCACTCTATCCTTCGGTCTACCAATAACCACTAAGGACTTACAACTCAGGATATACACCGATGCTGATTGGGCATCGGACGCAACATATCGGAAGTCTATATCTGATTTCTGCACATTCTTGGGTCCCAATATCTTCCTGGTCAGTCAAGAAGCAAGTAAATGTTGTAAAATCATCTACATAAGCTGAATACAGATCCGTATCTGTAGCTACCTTAGATGTCATCTAGCTCATCACCTAGTTTCAGAACTTCATATCACACAAACCTCTCCAACAACCATCCACTGCGACAATATATCGGCCATCGCACTTGACAAAAATCTCATCTTCAATGCTAAAAAAAAACACATCGATATTTACTACCACTTAATCCGTCAACATATGAGTTCTGGCAACATTTACCTCACACATATTTCTTCAAAGGACCAGATCACGGACATTTTGACTAAAGCATTCTCTCCCATTTTCTTTAACAAACTTCATCGCAAATTAACCATTCAACCATCGAATGATTTATTTGAGGGAGGCTATTAGCGAACATTACACGTCATGTACGATGTGTCATTCTTATTTACTACTTTACCATTGTACATCTATATATACATGCCTTTGTACTCTCTTTTGGACATATAGAATTACATTTATTATTTTCCTCTTTCTATGTCTTCTCCATCTCTTCCTCCAAGAGGCTCTCGGTTGCCTTCTTTCAGCTAGTCCATCCACCACCCTTCCAGACTTCAGTTATAACTAGACTTTAGAGATAAGGGAAAAATCATGACTCTTCCTTCTAAACTATATTTTTCTTCCCTACAAAATTAACTCTGTAGACCTGAGAGAGATGGGAATTAGTGACATGGTGAGTCCTCAATATGGCTATGAAGGGGTGATGATGAACGTTAGGGGTGTTAAAACAGTTTGATATGTAGGGTACGTGACTGTCTCGAAATTGATCTAACTCGAATCCAATCAATCTGAATCCAACCCATTTATTAAACGAGTAAAAAACTTAAATTCAAACTGCAAGCAACCCAAATGACTCGAACCCAACCTGTTAACCCATCTTGGTTTAAAAAAAATAGAACTTATTAACTATAAAATTTAGAATATTTGATAAAAAAATAAGATCATACCCACATGTAAAAAACATTAAGAAAAATATATTAAATGGGTAATCTTTGAATCAAAAATGGGTTCGAAAGTCAACCCGAACTTAACCCATTTTAAGTTTAACGAGTAGTTGGATCAATTATTGACACCCATAATGAAGGGGACTCCCTTAAGTTAAATATTGGCAATTTATTTGGCACCTTAATTTTCTTGCCCTCGACCAATTTTTTATAATATTTACTAAACTTTACCTCCTCAATTATGTCATATTTTCTAGATTTGTTTTTGTATAAACCTTCACATCATCACATGCGCATACTTTTATTTTGTTAAAATTTTCACTATAGAAGTTTGTCATTTATTTATTTATTTTTAGAAAGTTTTAATTTTCAAATGTGAAATTGTGATGTTTTTTTTTTACTTCGATGACAATTAAAGAAAATCAAGCTGTGCAACAATGGCTGACAATTCCGTGTCCTTTATCACCAGTGAAACTCTAATAAAAAGTTGTAGGAAATTTCACTTTTTCTAATGGCCTAACGATCGAGATGGAAGTCAGATTAAGGTCGAACATGGAAACATTATGGCAAAGCTATGTAGGAACTCATGATAAGGACAAGAAGGGTATGTTGATGTGTGTCTGATAAGGAACTTAATTCAAAGGCTAAGAAGAAATTCAATTTAATGGCTAAGCATAATAGATGCTATACAGTAAAATACATATTGATTATTTATCAGTTATATTTATGTTAATGATTCTATTATATGCTTATCTCGATCATCATGTTATGTATAAGTAAATGTCTATTAATATATCATATTAATATACTATATCAATATATGTAATATATATGTCATATGTTATGTCATGCTACATCAATCTCAATGTTTCTATCAGTCTATATATATTATCATGTCAATGCGAACATAGATACGATTATGAAAATTAAGGTACGGCATTCAGCCTTAAAAAAGATGTTTTCATCCTTCCAGCTATTATCTATATATCATATGAATCTATCAATATATGTCACTCTTGTCTTTCAATTATCTCTATTAATCATGTATTTTAACAAGTGACTTTCAACAAATTAGTGAAGAATCGTCACTTTCAACCAATCGATATAATCAATCAATTAGTTACATGATTACATCACAAATATTTATTTTAAGAAAAATTCGTCAGCCCATCCTCATGTAGAAGGTATTATCATTTTAGTAGCCAACATGTATTAATTCTAGTGTTCACAATTAGTCTTTCTTTGCTTATATACAAATGCCACATTTATCTTCTATCAGTCATACTATTATTTTTTATGAAAGTTAACTTTATGTATGAAAGACACTAATCTGTAAAATGCAAGAAAATCTATGCATTTTGCATTAACTTTAAGGAATTATAATTATCAATTTATCTGGTGAAATCCAATACATTATTGTCAAAATGTTTATAAAACTCATAACTATCATATATGAGAAATTACATAGTAAAAGGTTGTTACATTAGGAGGAAATATATATATTTTTTTAATCAATTTTAGAAGGAATAAAATATGAGAAATAAAAACCATAAAAAATAGGAATAAGATTCGTGTTACCTACCTCGATCATAAGTGATACGGCATCGCAAAATCATCTTGATCGGGCATGAATCTCGAGGCAAAACCTAGTTGGAAACTTCAAAAATTAATTTCGGGAGCATATGAACTCCGATTTCAGCGAGCTTACATTCAAACTGAGAGTCTCGGAAATACAAACCCAACGACACCAAGATCAACCCAATCCGAGCCCAAATGAGTCCGAATCAAAGGTTCGAAGCGTTGTTGGGAGGTTCAAACCGCAATTTGAGTTACCAAACGGTCTCCGATTTTGACGAGCTTATACTCGAATCGAACGGCTTGACGAGACAAATCCAACGAGCCCAAGATCATCAAATTCCGAAATCATTAAGGCCTTCAAATGTCCAACGAACGGTGCATGATCGAAGGATTCGATATCGGCCGTCCATTCGGATCACTCCCAATTCGCCCTTGATCTCACGCCTATTTACGGGCTGTGCCACTCCAGAAAAACTATAAATAGAGCCCTCATTCTACACCAAGGGGCTCAAGTGAAGAGAGAGAAGAAGAGGAGAAGGAGAAGGAGAAAGGGGAATAGGAGATTCCTCACCTCCTCGACCACCGCCGCCGGAGTTTTTCCTGCCGCCTGAAGCCGCCGGAGCTCTGCCGGACTTTCAGAAAACGCAGAGAATTCGCAGGATTTTGTGAAGTTCGTGGAAGAAACAAGTTGTATTTGGATTATCCCGGCTTGTGGGACGAAATCCGCAATTTGTAATCAACAAAAACACTAGTGGAAATTTGCAACTGGGCGAGGCCCCGTGGTTTTTCCCATTTTTGGGTTTTCCACGTAAAACCTCTCGGTGTTCACTCTATTTTCCTGTTTGTGTGTTAAACTTACGTGCAACGCTCGGACGCAAATCCATAAAACTCTACCGCCGCGTATTCTCTAACACGCAACAGTTTGGCGCCATCTATGGGAAACTTATATCCCACTACTTCGAGTATTGCTACGACGGTGAATAGGCGCAGCAATCGTTTGGTTGGAGCTTCTCGCTCCAACTCTCGTCAGTCCAGAAACTCTTCTATTAATCATAGACGACCAATTTCAGTATCTTTGCACCCCGGAAGGCAAAATGCTGCCGGTGAAAGGACCTCCGGGCCTTCTTTGGAAGAAAGGATCCGGAAAATGGAAGAATCTCAGAACAAGATTCTTCAACTCCTCCAGGAGAATCGACAGCCGGAATTAGCACGACAGGAGGAAGTCTTCCTCCCCCAAAATCCACCACGGGTTGAGGATGTCCAATTTGGACATCCTCAAGCGGAAGTTCAACTCCCCCCACTTAGAAGATTTCCTCAGTCTCGACAGGATAACGAACTTGCCGATACGGCAAGCTCTACACATCCTCCACCTTCAATTCGACAGCATCACATCCTCCAAGATCTTCCTGAAAACTCTGCTCAACCACATGGAGCAGAGCTTCCTCACGACGCCCTGCGTCACGAACTACAAAAATTAGTAAGGGAAGAATTCCCTCAAGGAGATACGAGACAAACTCTCCGACAGAGAGACTTTCAGGAATCTTCACCTCTAATTGAGGCCATACTGCAACACCCAATTCCGGCTAGATTTAAGCTGCCTAGCATGGAGTCTTACGATGGGACATCCGACCCGTACGAACATATCGACCATTACAGAACCATTATGCACATTCAGCGAGCTTCGGATGCTCTCCTTTGCCAAGTCTTTCCTGCCACTCTCAAAGGACAGGCTCGCACATGGTTCTACTCGCTTACATCAGGAACAATCCCTTCCTTTGTGAAATTAGCAAAAGCTTTTGTCGAGCAATTTGTAGCCAACCGAAGGATCGCTAAGGATTCCTCCCACCTCTCGGGAATCCGTCAGAACGAAGGAGAATCTTTAAGGGAGTATTTTCAGCGATTCTCCACCGAAGCTCGACAAATCCCAGGAGTAGACCCTGAACTTTTAAGGGGAGTCTTCCTCGGAGGTCTTCGCCCTGGCCCCTTCTACTCGGCACTTATGCGCGACACCGTTCCATCATATGCCGATTTAATTCACCGGGTGGAAGCACAAATCTCGGCAGATGAGGCTATAAACGCCCATAGGAAACAGTTCGAGCAATCTACTGGAAAACGCAAAGGAGCACCGGAAACGGATAATTCTTCCTCACAACGAAAGAAGCAAGGAAAGAATAATCTACCCCCAAGGCCTCCATTGCCCCGACAGGAACCTCGACAAGAGAAAGAATACACTACTCTCAATACTTCTCGAACAAATGTGCTAATGGCTGTTCGAGATCAGGACACGGTAAAGTGGCCACATCCCTTGAAACCAAACACCGGAAATCAGGATCAATACTGTCATTTCCATCGAAGTCGTGGTCACGCTATCGAAGCATGCAGACAACTGAAGGAGGAGATTGAAAGGCTTATCCGCCAGGGGTATCTCTGCCAGTTTATTCAGAATCCTCCTCCCCGAGAGGAAACTCGTCCTGCTGGGGGGCAAGAACGACAGCAGAGGCCACCAGTAAATAACCGAATCGCAGTTGGAGAAATTGAGACAATAGCTGGAGGCCCCCTGCTATCCGATAAAATCTTTTTGGCTGTGGACAAAACTCCAACTCTAAAGAAAGCTCGTATAGATCACTCCATCACTTTTGATGATTCCGACTTGGAGGGGGTAAAAACCCCTCACCAAGATCCGCTTGTTATAAATGCAGGGATAGGTGATCCATGCTACAATGTTAAGAGAATTCTTGTAGACAACAGCAGCTCTGTGGACGTCTTGTTCTACTCTACCTTCCTCAACATGGGTCTCACAAGAGAGAAACTCCAACCCGCTGCAGGACCCTTATACGGGTTCGATAATCGACCTGTACGAGCAGAAGGGATAATTAGTCTCCCCGTTGTACTTGGAGAATTTCCCCGGCAATCCACACACTCTGTTCAGTTCATTGTTGTAAAGTCTGAATCAGCTTACAACGCTATCTTTGGAAGGCCACTCCAATCAATTTTTGGGATTGTCACCTCTATCCCTCACCTCAAATTGAAGTTTCATACTCCAACAGGAATTAGTGTGGTACGCGGAGATCAGCAAGCAGCGCAAACCTGCTATCTCAGGCAGGTCAGAACACACCCTGCCGATACTCTAAACATAGAGGATTTTGATCTCCGGAGCGAGGACATACCTCAGAGAGCTTCACCAGTAGAAGAACTCACCACTGTATCTATCTCTGAAGAACAACCTCAGAAGACGAGAAGAAAATATTCACAGATTTTCTACGAGAAAATCAGGATATTTTTGCATGGAGTCCGGCGGATATGCCCGGAATTGACCCCGAAGTAATTGTGCATTCTCTTAAGGTCAATCCTGCAAACAAACCAATCATCCAGAAGAAGCGAAATTTCGCGCCCGATCGACAGCAAACAATCGAACAAGAGGTTGACAAACTTTTGAAAGCCGGATTCATACGAGAAGTGCATCATCCTAAGTGGCTGGCAAACGTCGTCTTGGTTCAAAAAGGGAACGGCACATGGAGAATGTGCATAGATTATACTGATCTCAACAAGGCTTGCCCAAAAGACAGCTTTCCCCTTCCACGTATCGACCAGTTAGTCGATACCACTTCTGGTCATCAAATGTTGAGTTTCATGGACGCATACTCTGGCTACAATTAAATCAAGATGAACCCGACCGACGAGGAAGCAACAGCATTTCAAACAGACAGAGGACTGTACTGTTATCGGGTAATGCCCTTCGGGCTCAAGAATGCCGGAGCAACCTACCAACGCCTCATGAATAAAATTTTCAAAACTCTTATTGGGCATAACATGGAGGTATATGTCGACGATATGTTGGTAAAGAGCCTCGAAAAGTCTCGACATATCTCCGACTTGGAGCAGTGCTTCTGTCTGCTGAGGCGTTACAACATGCGACTCAACCCCACCAAATGCGCCTTCGGAGTTGCTTCCGGAAAATTCTTGGGTTTTATGGTAACCCATAGAGGAATTGAAGCCAATCCTGAAAAGATCCAGGCATTAAGAGATATGGTGCCTCCGAAGAATATCAAAGAAGTCAAAAGGTTGAACGGGAGAATTGCAGCATTGTCACGCTTCCTGACGCGTTCAGGAGACAAATATCTCCCTTTCTTCAAAATACTCAGAGGTGCCCGCAACTCTGGTTTTCAGTGGACGGACGAATGCCAAGAAGCTTTCGAACAGCTACGAAAGTATTTGGCCTCCCCGCCGTTACTTTTCAAACCGACAACAGGAGAAAAGTTGTATTTATACATAGCTGTTTCAGCCCAAGCCATCAGTTCTGTCTTAGTACGGGAAGAAAATGCTACACAACGCCCTGTTTATTATGTTAGTAAAATCCTATATGAAACGGAGGGGCGTTATCCCTTAGCAAATAAAATAGCATTGGCGTTGGTTTATTCTGCCAGGAAACTACGTCCCTACTTCCAAGCCCACTCAATAAGAGTTTACACAAATCTGCCGCTGAAAAGTATTCTGCAGAAACCGGAAGCATCGGGTAGGCTCGTCAAGTGGTCCGTAGAACTTGGCGAATTCGACATTCACTACTTGCCTAGACCTGATATAAAATCTCAAGCACTTGCAGATTTAGTGGTTGAATGCACCGTCCCAACATCTGATATCCAACCAGATACTTTGCCTTCTCCTCCATGCTGGACATTGTATGTTGATGGGTCATCAGGAAGTTCTGGCGCAGGAGCTGGAATTCTGCTAATATCTCCACAGAAAATTACTCTTGAGTACGGGCTTCGACTCAAATTCCGGGCAACAAATAACACGGCGGAATATGAAGCTCTTATTGCTGGGCTAAAGCTAGCAATCGATTGCAAAGTACAGAATCTGATAATTCACACCGATTCACAATTAGTTGCATCCCAAATAGAGGGGGAATTCGAGATCCACAATTCACAACTAGTCGAATATTGCAAGATTGCAAAACTGCTTTTAACCCGAATAGGAGAATATCAGATCATACACATTCTCCGAGAGCAAAACGCGAGAGCAGATGCTCTTTCAAAGTTGGCGACATCAACGACAGGAGACATCTACAAGAGGAAGCATATTGAGGAAATCCACTTTCCTAGCATTCAAGGTCCATGGGTTATACAGTCAATCAACGAAACGAGAGAGGAGTCTTGGATCAATCCCATTTTGTCTTTCTTACAAAATGGGATACTGCCTGAAGAGCCCATGGCTGCAACAAGACTTCGTAGACGAGCAGCGAATTTCACCATTATTGGTGATGAATTATACAAGCGCGCTTTCACCGGACCATATCTGAAGTGTCTCCCACCTTCAGAAGCTGATTACGCGCTTCGAGAAGTTCATTATGGAGTATGTGGCGAGCACTTGGGAGGAAGAGCTTTGGCCTATAAAATCATGAGGCAGGGGTTCTATTGGCCTACAATGAAACAGGACGCACTGGAGTTTACACGAAAATGCGTGAACTACCAATTGCATTCCAACCTCACCCATACTCCAGCTCTAGAACTTGCATCTCTTCAAAGTCCCTGGCCTTTCGCACAGTGGGAAATCGACATAATGGGGCCCTTCCCTATAGCCACAGGACAACGAAAATTCATCATTCTGGCTGTAGACTATTTTACAAAATGGGTGGAAGCGGAACCCTTGGCAAAAATCACTGAAGCAAACGCCAAACAATTCTTATGGAAGAATATAGTTTGTCGCTTCGGTATTCTGGCAAAGGTCATCACCGATAATGGGACTCAATTTACTGGAAAAATCTTTACATCTTTTTGTAAAGACTTTCACATTCAGCTCGTCCACACAGCTGTTGCCCATCCTCAAACAAATGGGCAAACGGAAGTCACAAACCGAACAATTTTGAAAGGACTGAAAACACGCCTAGGGAAGGCCGGGGGGCAATGGGTTGAAGAACTCCCAAATGTATTATGGGCTTACCGCACCACCGTCAGAACACCTACAGGAGAGACTCCGTATAACCTCTGTTTCGGCACAGAAGCAGTCATACCAGTGGATATAGGGGTCCCGAGCAATAGAATTCAGACATTTGACTCCAGTAAGAATGAAGAAAAACTCAGGACTAATCTGGACCTCCTCCCCGAGGCAAGAGATATAGCCTCGCTTAAGACCGCTGCATACCATAAACGGATCGCTCGTCACTACAATCGAAGGATAAAACCTCGAACTATTTCCATTGGAGATTTAGTTCTGCGAAGCCTTGAAGCTGCTGGAAAAGGCCCTCAACGAAACAAGCTCTCCCCCCTATGGGAAGGTCCATATTTGGTAGCAGTCATGATCAAGCCCGGAACCTTCAAGTTAAAAGATGCAAATAGAAAGACGCTTCCCCGAACTTGGAATGTGGACAACCTTCGCAAATACTATCAGTAGAAGATTGATGTCGCTGTTTGTTATGTGTAATGCCGTTTGTAACTCTCGTTTTGCTTTGTAGCTATGCATTGTATTTTCTTTAAGGTTTTTTTTACGTTGTTGTCGAAGAACACTTGTTTTTATATCCCTAAGTTTAATAGGGAATTATCGTGCTGTTACAGTAATGTGATGTTTACTTTATCATTGCATCGTCTCTTCTATTCTGAGCTTCCTTTTATGATTCGAGAAACACACAACCTATGTTGTATCTCAATCAATAAGCAACTAATCCCAGGGGGATCCAGTCCGACCTCTTCCACACAGGTTAAAATCATCAAGCAAATGCTTTGATTAACAACCTCGGATAGGTCAGAGTATCCCAAAGTGGATATCTCTTACATTCATGCAGATTAGAAAGACTTCCTCAACACAGGAGTTAACGTATATAAAGAAGAAAATTGTCTTTTTTATATAAACCCACGAACATCAAGTACATCATCCAAAAATAGCAAAACGCGAACAGTGGGAACACACGAACAATCATCGCAACAAAAGCAAAAGCGACATAGAAAACATCAAAACAATCCTACAGAATCTCAAGGTCATCATCGTCATCCTCTTCCAACTCGAATATCCTTTGCAAGTCACTCTCCAACTCTTCGCCACCAGAATCTGGAGAAGGAACACCAGAAGCTTGGCTTGGGGTCAACCTCTCAATGTTCCTTCCATTTCTGCGTTTCACGGCACGAACGCCTTTCATAAAGCCTTTAATGAAACCATCCTGCATGAGCTCCTCTTCTAAGGCCTTTACCTCTACGTCGTAAAAATAATCGCGGGCTTCCTGGACTTGATCCTCGATAAAAATCTTAAAGCCATAAGATTTTTTGAACTCCTCTACGGCCGAAGATGGTGACAATTGAGCTACCTTCTCCGACAATTTGTTCAGAAGTCTCTTATTCTCGGTCTCAAGAGCTTGTATATTTTTTTGTTGTTGGTTGCTTGTTGCCTCTGCCTCCACTAACTGTATATGCAAACGATCCATCCGCTCATTCTGAGAAGAAGATGAAGCAATCTTGTTCGCCAATTCTGCTCTACATCCATCAAGCTGACTCTTCACAGATTCCATCGCTTTCACCCTACCGCCGTATTTCTTCTTATATTCTCCCTGGAGGTATTTGACCTTCACAAACTCATCGTTCCAGACATCTAAGACTTTATTCGCCTCGAGAAACTGCGCAAGAAGAAGATAAGTGAAAAGTATATCCTCGAAATAATGCCAAAAATGATAGAAACGAAAAGGAGGACAACTTACCAAGTCTTCGAGCCGTCGACGACTGATACACCTATGTTTCAGCACATCCTCGGGGATGTATATTCTGGACGGAGAAAAACGAGGGGCCTTGCCGCCGGCCGTAAAAACTTCGTTCGACTTCTTCTTTTTCGGCGTATGTGAATCTCCATCGCCCTCGGGTCGTCTGGACTGAGTTATCGGGACATCTGAGACTTTTGTGGATATCTTCAGTTTCTGTGCACCTGACCTCCCTGCGTGAGTGGATATTTCCACCTTAAATAAATATTCCTCGTCTAAGCACTTGCTAAGAGAACGCATCTCGTAACGAAGAGCTTCGGTAGTAGGAAGCTTTAACATGCTCAACAATTCATCCGCTCCTAAATGAAGAGGAGCGGGTAACTCCTTCAACGTTCCCCACATCTCTTGGAGACCCCAATCGTTTTGCACGAAGAAGAAATCACTGATCCAATCTTTGGCTGGTTCCCGAGTGCGAACCTCCAACCACTTTGACCTAAAAGAAATTCGACCCTGTGCGTCGATATAAATACGCCCTATCCGGGATAAGCAATCCACAGATAACACCGCTCCATGTTCTCTAAAAAATGCAATCAAGCCCACCACCACCGACATGGCCCGATAGGAGAATTGAGACAAACTCAATCCACAAGCCACCAGAATGTCAACCAGTTCAAACGGCAGCGGGAATCGCAACCCCGCTTTCAAGCTAAACTCGTACACTGTCACATATCCTCGAGGAGGGTAGCAGGAGCGCTCAGATCTTGTTGGCACCTTCATCACCAAGTCGTTAGGAAAATGATATTTTTCCTAAAAGAGATAAAGGAGTCTTCTGTAATAGTGGAAATCACGTCATCGGCTTTTCTCGTCTTAGAAGTCTTCTTCGAACCCTCTGGACATGCAGTTGGACGATCTTCCACGACTGAAACATCTTTAGTAGAAGTACGATCACCCATTTTTGCTTCGCGAGAATCCACTAGGAAGAAATCCCGTAGGTTTCTGCAGGCAAGGAAGGGCGCTATTCGAGTAGGAAAAGATTCCAACTCGCAAATAACGGAAGCCTCAAACGTCAGTAAATCGGAGGGGGAGGAAGGAAATCCCGTAGGTTTCTATCGCCAGTAAACCGGAGGGGGAGGAAGGAAATCCCGTAGGTTTCTATCGCCAGTAAACCGGAGGGGGAGGAAGGAAATCCCGTAGGTTTCTATCGCCAGTAAACCGGAGGGGGAGGAAGGAAATCCCGTAGGTTTCTATCGCCAGTAAACCGGGGGGAGAAAGAAGGAGGAGTTGCAAGTTTCCTAAGGGCCTAGGAGGCCTATTTATAGGTTTTGGAGAGAAAGGAGGGAAGTTATTGTCATTTTTTAGTTTCCCTATTTTTCTAAATTTTTTCCGAATTTTTCGGAATTTTTTGGAATTTTTTGGAAATTTTTTGGATCCAAAAATAGCAAAAAAGCCATTTTTGGACGGATGTGGGGCACGCATTGGCGGTGCAGCCAACCGGCTGCACCTTTTCGCGCGGCCAGGCCAGCGATCCGCAGCCAGCACACGCGGATCGCGGCTGGCCAGCCGTGGCACGCACAGGCCAGCGCAGGCGCACCCCCGCGCGGCTGGCACAGGCGCACCCCAGCGCGGGCGCACCCAGCGGGCGCGGGCGCACCGCAGCGGGCGCGGGCGAGCCCGAGCGCGGGCTCGCGGGCGCGGCCGCAGCGCGTAAGCGCGGCCGCAGCGCGTAAGCGCGGCCGCGGTTCCGCGGCGGCGGCGGCGGCGGCCGGCCGACCGGTCCGGTCGGTTCGACCACCTGGCCCATTTCGGGTCCGTTTGTTCGCCCTGAAAGTCCAAATTCAACGTTTTTGGGGTCCCCGGGACCGTTTTTCGACGTTCCGGACTCAATTTTGGCATTTTCGGAGCCGTTCGGGGCTTCTACAATCCAGATCAATCCGGGGTCACTCAGAAAAATTTTCTGAAATTTGTGACACATATTTTCGGACCTCTGAAGCTACGACTTCCGAAAATAGGGGGGCAACGGATACGGCATCGCAAAATCATCTTGATCGGGCACGAATCTCGAGGCAAAACCTAGTTGGAAACTTCAAAAATTAATTTCGGGAGCATATGAACTCTGATTTCAGCGAGCTTACAGTCAAACTGAGCGTCTCGGAAATACAAACCCAACGACACCAAGATCAACCCTATCCGAGCCCAAATGAGTCCGAATCAAAGGTTCGAAGCGTTGTTGGGAGGTTCAAACAGCAATTTGAGTTACCAAACGGTCTCCGATTTTGACGAGCTTATACTCGAATCGAACGGCTCGACGAGGCAAATCCAACGAGCCCAAGATCATCAAATTCCGAAATCATTAAGGCTTTCAAATGTCCAACAAACGGTGCATGATCGAAGGATTCGATATCGGCCTTCCATTCGGATCACTCCCAATTCGCCCTTGATCTCACGCCTATTTACGGGCTGTGCCACTCCAGAAAAACTATAAATAGAGCCCTCATTCTACACCAAGGGGCTCAAGTGAAGAGAGAGAAGAAGAGGAGAAGGAGAAGGAGAAAGGGGAATAGGAGATTCCTCACCTCCTCGACCACCGCCGCCGGAGTTTTTCCTACCGCCTGAAGCCGCCGGAGCTCTGCCGGACTTTCAGAAAACGCAGAGAATTCGCAGGATTTTGTGAAGTTCGTGGAAGAAACAAGTTGTATTTGGATTATCCCGGCTTGTGGGACGAAATCCGCAATTTGTAATCAACAAAAACACTAGTGGAAATTTGCAACTAGGTGAGGCCCCGTGGTTTTTCCCATTTTTGGGTTTTCCACGTAAAAACTCTCGGTATTCACTCTATTTTCCTGTTTGTGTGTTAAACTTACGTGCAACGCTCGGACGCAAATCCATAAAACTCTACCGCCGCGTATTTTCTAACACGCAACAATAAGAAATCTTAGAATAGAATCGAAGGATGAAAATGCCTTGATCAACCTTCTTTCTCCTCTCTATCTCGTCCCCTCTCTCCCTTTCATCTCTCTTCTTCCCTGACAAGCTGAGAGAAGTGGGTGAGGAAGTGTGGGCATGATGATGAATATTTAATATTAATATGTTAAAAATTTGATTCAGTGCATAGTGCCACTGTACTACATGTGGATTCTAGAGTTACTATAGAATAAAGATTGAAATGTGCTATAGTAATTTCTAGCACCACTACGCTTGCCTGCACAATGTCACAATGCTTCATGCTAGATCCAGATTTTCATTTTTCAAATAAAGTCATTTTAAGAATTTTGGGTTATTACAACTTAAATAAACTTATAGTTCTTACCAATTTTCAATTCTGGTCAATACAAATGAACTGAACACTGTAGCAGTGGGTATTACATAACGGCTCAACTCCTTCAATAAGTCCCTCATAGACCTTTGATAGATAACTTCACTCTCAAGCTTTGGATGATACCTTTATTCTTAGCATTTGGGTTAAATTCACATCTCAATCTTAGCTATCGATTTTCTATCTTTGCTTAACCATCAAGCTCTCCTTCTTAGTTGTTGAGCTAAAAAATCCACTTTGGATAACTATCTCCAACAATTCAACGATGGATGATGAGGAAAATTCAAATCCACCATACCAAAAAATTCCTTGATAGGCTTAAAGGATTAATCGAAAAACTAACTATTAAATAATTAGATAACTATGATTAACCTTGACATCAATAAATTTTATAATATTAATTAAAAAAAGTCTTGTAACTTCTAAAATTAAATAACATATTTAAGAGATAATTACTTTCACCTTGAATTCATAGAAGGAAGTCTCATCTTAAGGGCATGTCCAAATGAAAAACTCATTTTTCACTTTAAAATGCAGTAATACACCAAAATGCAGTAACTTGTCTTCAATCGAACTCCATTTTCTAACATAAAAAAAAGAATATTCCTAGTATATTATTTCTCATACTTCATTTTATATATTTTTAATCATAAATTTTATTTATCAAAATTTTGAATTAAATCTATTATAATTATTTGCTTCATAAAATAATTTGGAATATTAATATGTCATAAATAAATAAATATTTAATTAATAAATATAAAATTATATTATAACATATAAATAAGAATGGGAAAAATATAAGGCAACTAAATATTAGAATTAGTATATTAATCCCACAAATGATAAATCAATGCATTTCATAGTGTAATGTGGGCATTTTTATTTCTAATTTGTTTATGGCGAGCGATAAATTCCCGAAACTGAATATTTCATCCAACACCTTTTCGACCTTCGGGGCTGGCGCTTCTCTCAAAACTTAACATGGTCTAGTGAGATTCTGTTCATCTTTGATTATTATGTTATGCAAAATTATGCATGTAGTCATTATATCATGTAGTACATCTTTGCTCCAAAACTATATAGGTCCTGCCACAATTGCGAAACGAGATTAAAGAGTTCCAAAAGCACTTACCACGTCTTTTCTACATGCTTCATATTTCATTGCAAAATATTATTTCTTTGGAGTATATGGTTCTTAAATTATTTGCATAATGGTTGATTATTTTGGATATATATTATCAGTCAAATAATAACCCATATTAGATTCTTTTCCTTGAATGGTGTAATGATAGGGAGAAGCTATAACTTGGGTGAGATTAGAGAATATGTGAGAAGACTTCAACAAGTTTATATCATTATTAGTGCTAGGCAAATCAAAGTAAGCATGTCGTATCCAAAGATCATAATCTGCCACGACTTCCAGAATAATTATATGTGATCCAGTACGTCTGGTATATTACCCAGCCCACAAAGTAGGATATTTTTCCACTTCAGTGCATACAATCTAAATTACCAACATTCCTAGAAAACCACATTGTTCGTTAATGTTAAGAAGTCTAGCCACTTCATTAATTGTTTGTAATCTTAAATATTACTCTACAAATATTTGGACTACTGCTCTATAAAATCTCTTTATACTTTCGACTATTGTTGATTAGCCTATTCTTATATATTCATCTGTAGCATCTATGGGTAATTCATATGCTAACATCTGAAGGATGGCTATTACTTTCTTGAGGGTGATAAACCAAGCTTACCAGCATGATCAATTTATTAGTGGAAGTATATATCATGTGCTTTTATTGTTTTAAGGACACACATAAATAATGTTTGAGACATTCAATATCTATGTTGTGAACCTCCGGAATAGCACCGCTACGACTACAGAATTGCAGAGGGGTATACGATCGCACCTACCCTGAGGGATAGAGACGATCATAGGCCTCCGCGCTCCTTGCAAATGGGCCAAGTGGAAGAGACAGATTGGACCATACATATGATTAACTATAGATGATAGCGGCTCTCGCCTACGCACCTTGATGGGTAATAATATATATGGCCTGATCATAGTCACGAGTTTCCCCCACCCGATACATCAGCTCAGATGGGGCTTAGTATATAGTGGAATTTAGTTTCCCATGAGTGCAAACCCCTATGGTTAATTACATCTCAGGCTGGAGCCCGAAAAAACTCTCGATTAAGGATCATATATTATCCCTTCCAAAATGGGATTGTCACATAGGGTTTAGACTAAGAAGTCCTACTCAAAGGAAAAAAAAGGTTCAAATGGCTAAGTCAACATGCAGGGTTCACATCAATATTCGGAGGGTCTAGGGTGTTGCAAATCTATTTTCATGACTTATATTTTGATGATTGACAAACACTATTGATTCTCTTGGACTACCTGTTACTTCTAACTTTTCAGGAATCGAAGATCGGACGAACAAATGAAGCTAGTTCAAGATTGCGTAGGTTTAGGGTTGAGTCAGTCTGTACTTTGTTTTTTCTTTTCTTGACTCTATTTGTAATATTCAAAGAGACTGATGCTAAGTAACCCTACACACACACACTTGAGAGACTTAGAATTTTTGTTTGTACTCATATCGGCCAGGGCAATATTTACATCGTCCTGAAAGATCGGGCTTAAAATAGAAATCTAAATAAGGATTCTTAATTAAGGCAGCCGTCATTAACAGATCGTCCTGGATGATACGTGTATCGGCCAGGACGATAAGCTCAAAACAAAAAAAAGTTGCCGCTATAGACAATTAAGGTATTATGTATTTTTTAATAATCGGTCAGGACGATCATTGATCGGCCTGGACAATATTCACAAATTATGCCTTAATTGATCAGGAAATCAAGGGAGTAATTAAGGATGATTGATACAATTATATCGTCCTGGACGATCGCATGATCGACCATGACGATCTATTCAAAAACCTTGGTTACTTCAGTACGATAAATATTGGCCAGCTCGAATTCAGGGCGATGCTCTGGACGATTTGCCTCTGATTTGAACTGATCGGCCGGGACGATCATGAGATCGGCCTGGACGATCAAGCCAATTTTAAATCATCCAATTTACATTCAGGGCGATGCTCTGGCCGATCTTCTGAGATTTGTACTGATCGGCTAGGCCGATGTCCATATCGGCCTGGACGATATTGTCGGCAACTTGTAATTAATGAGCTCCTTTAAAGCTCTTCTATTTAAGAGCTCTTGTTCAACATTTTTGAACAATCTTTTACTGCTGCCTTGACCTGAGAAGATCTTGAGAAGAGAAAGAGAGAGAGGAAGAGAGAGAGGATCTTGTGAGGGGGAGCTTGTGAGGGGATTCACAAGGGCGCTTCAAAGATCGCTCTGCTTCTTCTTCATCTAGAGTTTCTTGTCCGTGGAAGGGTCGATAGAGATAAGGTTTTCAGCACTAGATTGTAGTTATCTGTTAGCTTCAGGAGGAAGCAAAAGGAGATAGGTTCTCTGCCAAATTAGAAAAGACACCCTATGAGATCCTTAAGGATAGGACACTCAATCTTTCCCAACTTCATTCTTTGATTGTAAGGTTTTTATTCACAACAATGGGAAGTCTCACTTGGGAAAATTTGATCCTAAATCTGATGAAGGAGTATTTTTGGGAAGTCTTTTAGGTTGTTTAACAAGAAAACTTTAATGATGGAAGAGACAACTCATATAGTATTTGATGAGTCTGATCCTAAGAAACATGGAGTTGAGAATGATGATGAGATTGAAGAGATTACTAGTGGAGTAGAAAATTTGGGGAAGGGGGTAGAACACCAAAGTAATGAAGGAGTAGGAAAAGTCACCCAAGGAGTAGAAAATATTGATTTGGATGAAAGGGTTGGACCTTCTCACACTTTGCATAGAGATTGAAGATACTCTACAAGTCACCCCAAGGATTTGATCTTAGGAGACCCTTCTAGTGGAGTTAAGACTAGACATGGACTTAGGAAGGAGGTGAACCACTCTGTCTTTATCTCAATGACTGAACCCACCACCATTAACCAAGCCCTTAATAATGAGTTTTGGATTTTAGCAATGCAAGAAGAATTGAATCAATTTGTAAGGAATAATATTTGGGAGCTTGTAGAAAGACCTAAGGGACAAAGTGGGTCTTTAAGAACAAGGTGAATGATTCATGAGTGATAGTTAGGAATAAAGCAAGATTGGTGGCTAAGGGGTATAACCAAATAGAAGGGATAGACTTTGAGGAGACTTTTACCCTGTAGCTAGATTGGAATCCATTAGAGTGCTATTAGCCTTTGCCTGTTATAAAAAATTTAAGCTTTTTCAAATGAATGTCAAGAGTGCCTTTTTAAATGGGAAAATAAAAGAAGATGTGTTTGTAAAGCAACCCCTAAGTTTTGAGAGTTCCCAATTTCCAAATCATGTTTTTAAATTAAAAAAGATTTTGTATGGGTTAAAGCAGACACCAAGAGCTTGGTATGAGAGGCTTAGCACATTCTTACTAGAGAGGAAATTTGTCAAGGGGAGCGTAGACACCACCCTTTTTCTTAGGAGAGTTGGAGATGATTTACTCATTGTTCAGATTTATGTTGATGATATACTCTTTGGATCTTCTAATAAGAAATTATGTGATGATTTTTCTAAAATAATGAGTAGAGAGTTTGAGATGAGTTTGATGGGAGAGTTTTCCTACTTTTTGGGGTTTAGCATAAAACAATTGGAGGATGGAACATTTTTAAATCAAACAAAATACATAAAGGACATTTTGAAGAAGTATGAGATGGACAAAGCTAAGCCAATTAACACTCCCATGACTTCTAGTGCTCCATTGGATAAGGACCCAAGTGGTAAGTCTGTTGATCAGAAGAAGTATAAAGGCATGATTTGATCTTTACTTTACTTGACTGCGAGCCGACCTGATATTATGTTTAGTGTTTGCCTTTGTGCTAGATTTCAAGCTGACCCTAAGGAGTCCCACCTGACTGCTGTTAAGAGAATTTTTAGATACCTTTTGGGGACCCAAGGCTTAGGGATTTGGTACCCTAGACACAGCACTTCTTTGGAGATTATTAGTTTTTTTGACTCTAATTTTGCAGTATGCAAGGTGGATAGAAAAAGCACTTCAGGAACTTGTCAATTCATTGGACAATCTTTGGTCTCTTGGTCTAGTAGGAAGCAAAACTCTATTGCACTTTCCACTACTGAAGCTGAGTACATTGCTTTTGGAAGTTGTGTGGCCCAAGTCCTTTGGTTGAAACAACATGTATTGGATTTAGGATTACCTGTAGGCACCATCTCAATCTTTTGTAACAACACTAGTGTCATATGCATCTCTAAGAATCTTATCCAACATTCAAGGACTAACCACATTGACATTAGGCATCACTTCATTAGAGATCATGTGACTAAGGGAGACATTGAGTTACACCATGTGACAAATGAAAATCAATTGGCTGACATCTTTACTAAACCACTGGCCTTCGACACTTTCAGTTCTTTAAGGACCAGATTGAGTGTGATTGACATAAATGCATGAAACTTGATCTTTTAGTTACTTTCCTTTGCTTTTATTTTTTATTTTCTCTTAATTTTTGGCGTGTTTTACTTTTTTTTTTCTCTCTTACTTAGTTTTTCAAAATCATTGCTGAAATGATAACATATTCCATGTCCTTGTTTTTGAAAATTTGTAGTCAATGTGTTTTTCATCTCTCAATCTCTTAGATGATAAAAATATTTTGTGATTGTGTCTCTTTCTCTAACCTATTTTAGTGGCATAGTTTTCTTTTCTAACCAAAAATCTATTTCAAATTAAAGATTGTGTATGAAATTAAGAATTTTTCTTAAGCTTGCTTAAGCAAATCTATCTTGTATTTATAATGTTTAAAGTTTTTTTTATCACATCAAGACCCCTCGTTACTCTTGTCTTTGATTATTGATTCTGCTTGTGGTAATTTTTCCTTATGTTAGAGAAAGAGCTTCTATTCTCTAATATCTAAGAAGATATACTCACAACTAAGATTTTTTTTAAGAGGTTATAAAAGAGAATGTAGCATGCAAAAAAAAAAAATTGGCCAATGATGCCAACAAAAGAAGCGCAAAGAAGCCAAAATTGAAAATCTATAAAAAGATGCGCAAAGCGCCACTCAATTGACAAGAGGCATAAAATGAGCCCACTCAAAACCAAGCTATTCTCTCTTTTTAAATCTATTAGAACTTAGAAGTTTTGATTCTCAAATGCTTGATTTCGATTGTTTCGCGATCGTGACAGATTTACTTTGGTTCATTATTTTATTAAGATATTTTTTCTTAAACCAAGTGATGAGTGGATTATTTTTCTCATATCCAATTAATTCTTTGAGTTAGGTCATTGATTTCAAAAGACGATTCTACTCTAAGAAAATGTCTGAGCTAAGGGTAACCATGACCAGATATTCTACCACTCTTTGGATTATTGAGATTGTTAAACTCATTAACCCATAAGTTTTTAAATCAATCACATGGAATACTACATCATTTTCATGCCTTGGTTTAAAAAAAATATGTGCTTTTGGTCCTTTTTTGTTCCCTCCTCTTTTTTGATATGTCAAAAGGGGGAAATATTTATGATGTTTTTTACTTGTTGATCCCGAATTTTTACTGCTAATTATCTTCGTAGTGTTTTGCCATCATCAAAAAGGGTGAGATTGTTGCAAATCTATTTTCATGACTTATATTTTGATGATTGACAAACACTATTGATTCTCTTGGACTGCCTGTTACTTCTAACTTTTCAGGAATCAAAGATCGGACGAACAAACGAAGCCAGTTCAAGATTGCGTAGGTTTAGGATTGAGTCAGTCTGTACTTTATTTTTTCTCTTCTTGAGTCTATTTGTAATATTCAAAGAGACTGATGCTAAGTAACCCTACACACACACTTGAGAGACTTAAAATTTCTGTTTTTACTCATATCGGCCAGGACGATATTTACATCATCCTGGACGATCGGGCTTAAAACAGAAATCTAAATAAGGATTCTTAATTAAGGCAGCCGTCATTAACAGATCGTCCTAGACGATACGTGTATCAGCCATGATGATAAGCTCAAAATAGAAAAAAGTTGCCGCCATAGACAATTAAGGTATTATGTATTTTTTAATAATCAGCTAGGACGACCATTGATCGGCCTAGACGATATTCACAAATCATGCATTAATTGATCAGGAATCAAGGGAGTAATTAAGGATGATTGATATGATCATATCGTCCTGGACGATCGCATGATCGGCCAGGATGATCTATTCAAAAACCTTGGTTACTTCAGTACGATAAATATCGACCAGCTCGAATTCAGGGCGATGCTCTGGACGATTTGCCTCTGATTTGAACTGATCGGCCGGGATGATCGTGAGATCAGCCTGGACGATCAAGCCAATTTTAAATCGTCCAGTTTGCATTCAGGGTGATTTTATGGCCGATCTTCTGAGATTTGTACTGATCGGCCAGACCGATATCCATATCGACCTGGATGATATTGTCGGCAACTTGTAATTAATGAGCTCTTTTGAAGCTCTTCTATTTAAGAGCTCTTGTTCAACGTTTTTGAACAATCTTTTGTTGCTGTCTTGACCTGAGAAGGCCTTGAGGAGAGAAAGAGAGAGAGGGAGAGAGAGAGAGGATCTTGTGAGGGGGAGCTTGTGAGGGGATTCACAAGGGTGCTCCAAAGATCGCTCTGCTTCTTCTTCGTCTAGAGTTTCTTATATGTGGAAGGGTCGATAGAGGTAAGGTTTTCAGCACTAGATTGTGATTCTCTGCTAGCTTCAGGAGGAAGCAAAAGGAGATAGGTTCTCTGCCTTGCCGGAGTGGCAAAAATGACTTTTTTTTAGGGCTTCTCCGCCTAGCCGTAGGGGCTAAAGGAGAGACACATTTTGTAGTATAATACTTGGAGGGTGCCTCCAAGGAGTGGACGTAGGTCAAGTTGACCGAACCACTATAAATTTTTGTATTATTATTTTATTACTTCCGTACTTTAATTTTCGTATTGTTTTTGTCTTGTGGTGGGATTTGATTTTGGTTTGTGATCTTGTTGCTTTGTTGAAAAGAATTTTTTAAAAATACTAATTCACCCCCCTCCTGATTAGCTTGGGTCAGTTCTATAGGGCTTAAAATCCCTAACAAACTTTCATAGGGCACTAAAGAGAAACTGGAGAAATGAAAGTCAATCACTCGACACATGCGTAAGAGAATGATGGAAGTGCCATATGACGCAGATAAATAGGATTTATAGTTCCTGAAAGGAAGGAACCTACCCACTATTTAGGCATACTATGAGACCGAATGTAGTAGCATTGAACCTTAAATCTAGATTGGGTTTAGTGTTCTACGCACACTGACACCCATGTCCTAACTAATGCAGTGCAAAACCTGGACTTACCTCGGCATGAATTAGGGAGCCAATTAACCACCTAATCGATTTAAAACCATGTTGTCAGATCATTTTATGAAAAATGGGTGGGTGATACAATTTTTGAAAGTTAAGGTCAATATCTAGAGGGTTTCCTAATTAGCCTTATACTTATGTTGGGTAAATGCTCCTAACTAATGCAATTAAAATTTAATTTAATTAATTAATTATGTAATGCATACTGGTTGAAGTTTCCAAATCAGATATGCATAAGATTTTAAAAACAGACTTATAGAAAATAATTTTTAGAAAAGATCAAGCTTCCCCAAGTCTGACACTTCATCCTTATAAGCCAAATTATCTGAACTCTACCCGCAGGCGGGGAGGTATCTTATTAGAAGGAGAGAGAGAGAGAGAGAGAGAGAGAGAGAGAGAGAGAGAGAGAGAGAGAGAGAGAGAGAGAGAGAGAGAGAGAGAGAGAGATGCAACATTATGCATGCGACCCTGGACAATTCCGACAGTTTTCTAAGTTTGTTAAGTTTCTATGTTATTTAAATCTTAAAATTTTAAGTATTAATTGCTAGTAAAAATTTTTTATAATCCTTAAAGAGCCTAACGAAATCCAAGCTAAAACAAAACTAGCATATAAGTCACCAAGAAACTAATAAAAATATGCAATCCTATAGGCATATAGCATATATAAAATACATTAATATAATCAAATTAATCAAATAAATATTCATAGGCCAACTACCCTTAATTACAAACCAGGGTCTGCAGAAAAATAAAGTGGCCGGGCACCACTGCTAACAACATAGATTTCTAAACCTAAGACTGATTCAAATAACTTTTAGTGGGATAATAGGTCTTCAAGTCTTCAATCTTATTTGGATTTCTTCTCCTTGGACTCCTTGGATCTCTCCTCCTTGGACTCATTGGATCTCTCCTCCTTTGACTCATTGGATTTGTTGTGGCTTGAATATCCAAACGAAGAGACAATTCCCCCCTCTAAGGGGCATTGCCTTTTCCCTTTGGATATCTAAAGCCATCTAAACTTGACCTTCCAAATGGAAGAAGATGCTCCCCTTTGAGGATGCATTTTTCTTTTGAAATTCAAGTTGGATAAGAATATCCCGACTCAAAGGAACTTTCACAACTCTCACAAATTATTACAAATATTTACATTAATTGAAAGTAGTAAATCTAGACTCTCATGCAAGGTTATCCTAATAAAATCCCAAGCAGTTTATATATAGAAATGAAAAGTGCACATCACGTAAAGCCGCACTTGGCCATGCTCTTAATTATGGAGGGCTAAGCAGTTTATGGAGCACCTATAGTATTTATTATTAATGATTCTTAGCCCTTATTTATTTAAAAGGGTTGAGCAAATTCTGGAGCATCTACACAAAACATCATTAGAAACTATGACATTTTGCCCTCCTTTAGCATTGCATGAGAATGACCACTTATAAGAAAAAGTAATATATATCTAGTCTCTAACCTAGGGGTAAATTAATGTATAACACATCAATCTATAGTGTAGTAAAAGTAAGCAAACACACCAATCAATTTTTCATAATATGCAATAAAATCATTAGAAAACCTGGCACACAACATAAAAAAAAAAAAACACCAACCTAGCCTAAGTCTAGAAGTGGTGCCCTAACAAATAATATATGTTTATGTAAAGGTCTGTGTGGCTAGGATACATCCTAAGTAGGATGATTAGTTCAAATTGCCTAATGTTAGAGTTTGTTGACGACCAGAAAATAAAAATTTTAATTAAAGTTTAAATATTAGTGAATTAGGATTCATTTTAATTATTTTAGTTGTTTAATCCATTTTAAATGCTTAGGGTATTGATAATTAAAGTTTAAGTTGCATTAGCCAATTTTGAAAAGTCAGGTCCTCCTAGGTACTAGGTTGAGGGGGGTCCAAAAAATTACTATGGAAAATAGGCTAGGTTTAGGTTCCTAATATTTTAGATAAATATTAGACCTTAAGGTGAGTAGTTAGGCTTTGAGTTTTTTGGATTTGGAGTTTCCTATGCAAAGTTATGAATTTTACAAGTTTTGAGCATTTAATGAATTATTAAAAGTGCCTAATTAGGGGTGATTTTATGATTTTGATCAAAATCAGCTCTAAACTGATTGGAATCACCCCCAAAGATAAAAAATGACCTAAGAAGGTGTTCCCAAATGTTTGGGTAAAATTTGGAATTTTTTTAATAATTTTTAATTATCTAATAGGGGTAAAATGATAATTTTGATTAAAGTTTAAATTAAGGGTTAGATTGAGGTTAACCTAAGAAGTCATATTTATCATAGGTTAAGGACTAAATTCTGAACAATTTGAGCTATTGTGAGTATTTTTCTGAGTTGAAATAGATTTATTGTAATTTTTAGAAATTATCGGGCCCTATTTATCGGGTAAATTAGGGTTGGTTGATTAAGGGGACTAAAAGCTCATAAAAATTCATAGAAAATTCTGAGAGGTTTAGGATGTTACTAAGTTTAAATATTGAAGTTTTCATATAAATCAGGGATCTATCATAGCTCCTAAAATTTTTCTAAGTTCGCTAGACGGGTCCTTAATTATTATCCTTAGGGTGTCACTATGTCATACAGGTTCAAATTGTGTTTTAAACTAACCCTTGGAGTAACAATACAGGGATAATACAGTGAAACATAAGCACACCATGTCCTTAGATCTAAGAGAGCCTAAACTAAGTGCTCGTACATCATACACATGCAAACTATGATAAAAGAAAAGTACGCTAAAAGAGGTGATTAGTGAATGATTGAGACTCAATCATTCACTAATCTACTCTCCCATGATTGAAATTTACATGCACAATCTATGTTTACAATTTCATAAATAGTGAATATCCCAAAATTAGGATTTAATAATATAAGTTATTTTAAAATAATTTAAAATACTTATAAATATATAGATTTTGAAAAATAAGGTAATTAAAAATAAATCACTTGTAATAAATACATATAGGGAAGATCCACTGACCATCCTAACGTGGTTTCAAAAGGGTCTCAAAATAGTTAAGTAAAGGAAAAATCTACCAAAACAATAAAAATTAATCTATGAAAATAATTTTAAATTAAAATAAGTATTTTTCTAAAAGTTTCAAGTTTTTATACACTAAAATTGGATCTAAAATGAATAAGTTATGAATTTTTATAATTTAATATATTAAAAGCTATTTTAAAATAATTAATTTTTAAGACTAATTATTAAATAAAATTAACGTACAATAATTAAAATTATGAAATTTAACGTTATCTATTAACATAATAATGATAATATTTTTTAAATAATAATAATAATACTAATAATAGAAATAATAATAAGAAAATAATAGTATTAAATAAAGTTTAACATAAAAAAGTAATTTAAATAATAATAATAGTAATAATAATAATGAAAAATATTGAAAGTAATTTTAACCTTAAAATAATAATAATAATAATAATACATGTTGAAAATATTTTAAAATAATAATAATAATCATCATCATCATCATCATCATCATAAAATAGAAACAAAAATGTTAAAATAATAATAATTATTAATATTATAGTTGAAATAATAAAAATGATAATATAATAATAATTATTAAAAATAGAATTAAAAATATTTTATTATTTTTTAAATAATTAAATAAATATACATTATTTTAAATGAAACTAATTTTAAATTGAAGGAAATTTAATTACGAACGATATATTGTACGTATTTTTAGGATAAAAAATAGATTTATTATGATTTTTAGAAGTAATCTGAATTTTTAAAAATAGTTTAAAACGCATTTATAGTATTTTATTAATCAAATTTGGCGGCGGGACCATGTGGCGGCCTGAGAGCGGCTCCGCGAAACGCTAAGCAATGATTGCGCGGCAGCGCAATGTTTGTGCCGCCGAAAATAATTAGCTAATCAATACCGCTGACCGCTGTATTACTTAGCCACATCAGCTTCCATCTGCACCCGTTGGATATCCCGTGGTAACGAACCGACGGTGAGGATCAAGTCAAACCGATAGCCGGGTCTGGGATTCACCAACGTGGTTATACACGTCCGCAATATGACGTGATCCTAACCATTGATCTTAAGATCAACGGTTTTGAAATATCGTATCCATGCGTGTACCGGTCTGACGCCCTAAAACAAAAATCACCTCATTTGCATAAACGACGCAATAGATCGTTACGAAATGGGGCATAAAAATTGTGTTCTAAAACACGTTGTACATAAAGTTATTTAAATCTAAGTGCTCTAGCCTAGGGTTAGGGACTTACCTCAATCCATACAGTGGATTCATTGGAACGATTTTGATCACGGTTGGCCGTGAATCTCACCGCTGGCGAGCTTCAGGCAGCGAGTTTGGCTTGGAAAAGGTGGAGAAGGGTTGTGGAAGCTCTCTCACCAAATCTTAGGGGCTTAGGTTGCTTGGCGAGAGAGGGAGAATAAAAGTTCTAAATTATACCTAAATCTTGTTGTTTAAAGGGCCTAAACTCATGATTAATGGCCAAGATTGATTTTAGGACTCAATAGGAGGGAAACTAGGCTTGGGGGCCTTGATTTTGAAATTTTAGCCATCAATTAGGTGTTAAATGCATTAAAGAGCCTTTAATGGGTCAATTTTGACCCATTAAGACTTGGGTTGACCAAGTCAATGGTTGACTTGGTCAACTCAGTCACATGATTCCAATGGAGGTCGGGTTTGAACCTAAGAAGCCTTGAATAGTATATGATTTGAATCATGACTCATGTAGGCTCACTAGGTCAACCTGGGTTGACCTAGTCAACAGACCCAGGGCATAGGTCTGTGCTCAAGAGACTTGGTCAGACCCATGGGACCTAAAGGAGGTGAGGGATTGAATCTTGAACCATGAAATGCATTTGAGAGAGAGAGAGAGAGAGAGAGAGAGAGAGAGAGAGAGAGAGAGAGTATTGGGTCAATTTGGGTCAACCTTAGTTGACCTGGTTAACTTGGTTGACCCAGGACCAGGGTCTAGGCTCAGCAGACTTGGCTTGACTCCCTGAACCCATTGGAATGGATCATGGGGTCTAGCTTGGTCAAATTTGACCAGGTCAACATTCTGACCTAGTTTGGGGGAAAAAATAGGTCAACATCAGTCATAACATTATATCATTGTATACTAGATTACTTGAAAAGTAATCTTGATAAAGTTATCGATCTATAGCTTCTCTATCATGATTGATAAAAGCACAACCTATAACTGAGCCTCCCATAGAGACGTTGTTAATAGGTTATGTAAGCAGGAATTGGATCATCAAATTATTATTTGTTATCACACAATAAAATATTATTCCTCTTCCTGTAAACTATTTATCATTTGGAGTGTGTCTTCTTCATCTGAGAAAGAAGAAGATGAAAAAATATTATGCATATTGATTATGTGATGTTAAGGTGATTTGGAAATATACTATTTATAGGGGAAGTGCATTGACTGGTCACATCTGGTCCATACATCTTGAGAGGTGTGAGAATCTTATTGGACATAATGCAGTCACTGGTCACATCTAGTCCATGCCTCTTGAGAGGTGTGAGAATCTCATAGAACACAATGCAGTCACTTGTCACATCCGATCTATATCTCTTGAGAGGCATGAGAATCTCATAGGACATAATACAATCACTTGTCACATCTGGTCCATGCCTCTTGAGAGGTGTGAGAATCTCATAGGACACAATACGATGACTGATCACATCTGATCCAAGTTTCTTGAGATATGTGAGAATCTCATAGGATATAATATAGTGACTAGTCACATCCGGTCCATGTTTCTTTAGATATGTAAGAATCTCATATGACACATTATAGTGGATGGTCACATCCAGAGTAATATTAAATTGCAAAGTAAGAAGGATGTCAAGAATTCTAACAGAATTGTTATATAAATATGGGTGAGGAGTATATCATGTAACTAGTATTTTACAATCATTAAGTCTCTGAAAAATATGTCGATCCGACCAACAACATATTTTTAGAAGCAAGATAAGCTCTTATGTAGAATAAATATATATAAATTTTTCAAGACTCAATTACGGGTATATATGAGTCATCGGATAACTTTTGGTCACTTATAGAAGAAGCGTATAATAATTTCAAAAGGCAAAGTTGTGAGATGCATTCAAAAAGATTGTTTTGATTAAAAAAATATAGATTTAAAAAAATGTATTAATATTCTTTGAGAATATTTAATTTTGAATTTTGAAATTGAACACGTCATTATGAATAATATATCACCTCGAAAGACGAACACATCGTTCTCTAATGGGTTCAAATTTTAGAATTCTAATTTTATCAAGATTATCATAGTCAAACTCAAAGGGAGAATCACATTTGACCCCGGAGGATCAAAATGGAATTCAATCAATTGTTCAACTACAATAATTTGGATAAGATTTCATTAATTTCATAATCAAAATCACGATCATAATTGATATATCTCTCTGAAGAAAAAAAAATATCAATTATTATCGATCGATTGAAAATGATGATAATGATAATTGATTTTGAATTTCCCAAAGATATTTAATTAATGTTTTGAAAAATCGATTTTGAAAATAAGTTCTGGGTTTCTAAATCTCCTACGAGCGCAAGCCCTCGTAGTTAATTACATCGTAGGAAACATAAATTTCCCACGAATACTCTCGATTAAAATAGCGGTAGAAATTTTATTTAAGATTTTCAAAGTTAGATATCAAAGGAAGTTAAGGTTTAGAATTTCAAGTGGGATTGGTTCAATGTTGAACAGTTATTTCTAGAGTCAAAGGAAAAAGGGTAGGAGGTGTTTTGAGATTCTGAATTACTTCAGAAACACCCCGGTCTATCCTAAGAGTTGGGCTTAAATTTGATTGAAAGAGATTTAATGTTTAAGTGATCAATTTTATTAGAAAGTTGGGATTCAATTCCCGGAGGTTGAGGTCTTATAGCCCGAGCCAGCTTCAGAATCTAAGTCTAAATTGGGTACTAAAAAGTGACACGAACTTAGCTAGTGCAATGCATATATGGACTTACCCCGGCGGGGTTAGAAATTGACTTTTTAATTAAAAATATTTTCTAAAAACTTAATATTTTATTAAAATACTAGACCTTACTACGATCAGTTAGACAGTAAGTACGTTGAAATCAGATTTTTCTGCATTTTATTACGAATGTTTGAAGTTTTGAACTAGTTTTGACTTAGAGTTGACCGGTTTGTTGACTTTTTGAATTTGATGTTTTTCTGGGATTTTGACATTTTTAACAAAGTTTTGAGTTCGATCAATTTGGATTTTTCTTGAATTAGTTATGAAGGTTCAAAGTTTTGACTATTTATTGAATTATTGAAAATCCTTAATTAAAGGCACCTTTTTGTGATTTTGCTCCAAATGAGATCCCAACTCCTTGAAATAAGCTCCAAAGGTCAGGAATGACCTAAGGAGAGATTCCTAAGTGTTTGGAAATTTTTTGGAATTTTTAATTATTATTAATTAATTATATTAATTAAATATTCAATTTTGCTTAAAATTAAATTAAGGTTTAATATGCTATCAAATCAAAGATATTTTAATTTTCATTGATTAAGGTTTGAATTCTTGTCAATTTAAGGTAATTTTTATATTTTTTGGGTTTAATCTTGATTTGTTGTATTTTTTGGAAATTTTGAGGGCTTAATTAAGGGTTAATATTGACATGTTCAAATTTCTGACATAATGATCTCCAAATTGAGTGAAATTTTAACCTAGGGTTTATAATGTCACTAGGTTTAATGTTCTCAAGTTTCACCCCTGTTGGGTGTGTGTAAAATTTCCTAGGATTTTTTTAAATTGTCTAGACCTTGTCCTTGATTATTGTTCCTAGGTGGCACTAGTATTCAATTGGGTCTAAATCTCTGTTCATCTAACCCTTAGACATATACAAACATATCACAGAAATTAGGAAGTCTAATTCTACCAATTTGGAGAGTTATGAATTTTCAAAGTTTTGGATCTAAAATGGACCCAATACTTTGTAAATTCACCCCATAGCAATCCAGTGGACATCTTGAGCTAAGAAAATTACAGGTAATTCCTAAGATGTCCAAAATTATTTCATCAAAAGTTAATCACCATTTGGCCACTAGATTGAAAGAAAATTGGATTTCAAATAAACCCAAATTTCTCAAAAACTAGTGATCAAAATAAATTTAATTTGCTTTTAATAAAAACTAGAGCTCAAAAGCTTTCCAACAAGCCTAAGAACACTAATTTTGGTGAAAAAATGGATTTACTATGATTTTTAGAAGTTCTGGGCATTTAATTTAATTTAATTTTTTAAATCAAATTTGAGTCAAATCGGTCGCCAGCGCCGCCAAACCAATCATTGGCAATGATTGGCTGGACGGCGGCGCTGCGCCGCGGCCTTGACACGTGGCGTGATCCTGTGTGGTCACTTAACCACGTCAGCGTGAACGGTAGCCGTCCGATCGGATCAAACGGAGTCTGATCCGAGCGCCCAGATGGCGCCACGTCACCTACACGGTCTGGCCAGAAGACCTGGGTTCGAAACCCGTCGAACCACTTCACCGTTCGACGGTCAATAGACCGTCTGATCGCGCGTTTATCGCAAGCGGACGGTCCAGACAGCTCCAGAGCTGATAGTTCAAAAATGAACTGAAAATTAAAATGCCCATAACTCAACAAATACTCAACTAAACTTCATGAAATTTGAAACATAGATTGATGGTAGCCTAAACTTACAATGTATGAAGTTTGGAGGCTCCATACATTGTATTTTTCCTACAGTTTCAAAATGAAGTTTAAACTTAAAACCGAAATAACTTACAATCTAGCTGATGGATTTTTGATTTCTTAGTCTCGTTGGAAATCTGGAGATGTCATCTTCAACTTTGGTGAAGGCCCCAAGAGCTAGATCTGCCTGGATTGGATGTTATTATTGCAATAACTTATTCTCTCTCTAAAAACCTCTCTCTTCTCCCATTGATGTTTGGGAGTTGGGATCTGGTGGGGAAAGGCCTGGAAAGGCTGGAGGAATGTCTGGAGAGGATTTTAGAGAATGTTTGAATGCTGGAGGAGCTCTGGGAGAAAAAATATTTGAGTGAGAGGGTGTTGAGATAAGAATGAGGCTTGATTTTAGGGTTTTGCCCTATTCTAACTATTCCAAAGCAAATGGATGGTTGAGATTAGCTGGGAGAGTTCCTGGATGGCTACCAAGTGTCCTAGGACAGTTAGAAATCTGGGAGCAAGGACAGCTCAAGGACAATCCACATGGAAAGGCCTTTGGTCCCCACTTGAACATGTGGAGTGATGAGAGCTTTTAGATTTAAATCTAAGGACTGTAGAAGGTCCTAGAGAAGGTTCTAGAGTCATTCTTAACTGCTGGAATGAGCTGGAATGAATGGAGTGCCATGTCATCCCTTAGAAGCTCCCTTGACCATTTGTTGACTGGTTTGACCAGTCAACAGGTCCAATCAGCTGACATGGCATGCAAAGAGATTTAATTAATTGATTGAAGGTCTTGGAGGGGATTTGATGTTCAAGGGTTTGAGTTTTGAAGGCATGAGAGGGAGTTTGAGCTAGTTTGACCAAGTCTAAAAATGTTGACTTGATTAAAATGACCATGACTTGACTCAAAATGAGTTTAAAAATATTCCATGCATCAAATGGAATGGATTTGAGTTGGTTGGAAGTGATTTCAAGGTTCAAATAGGTCATTAGGAGCAAATGAACCTATTTGGGCCTTTAATGGGCTTAGAGTCAATCCTGGTTGACTTAGTCAACCAGGTGGGTCCAGGGTTTGGAAATGGGCTCCACAGATTTGAAATGACATTTCAAGACCAATGGAAGTGGTTCCATGGCTTAGATAGGTCATTTTGGTCAAAACACCTATTTGGACCTTTAAGGGGCCATTTGGGTCAACTAGGTTGACTTGGTCAACCAGGTTGACCCAGGGCCTGGGAATGGGTCCAATAGGTTTGGTTTGATATTTGAAACTTGCTGGAAGTGGTTGCGTTCAATTCGGAGGTCGTTTGGTTTGAAATCAATATTTGAGTCCTTAAGGGGTATTTTGGTCATTTTGACCCCTAGTCAACTAGGGGTCAAAATGGGTCAACCAACATGTAGTTTAATGTTCAATGAGTCATAATTAAGGGTCTTGAAGTAATTAGAGGCTTTGGTGAAGGCTCTAAGGTCAGAATCTTCTTAATAGCAAGTCCAGTGGCATAGGCTGTAAATATTTGAAGGTTTTACAGCCTATGGATTTTGATTAAGTTTCTGAGGTTAGAGACCTCAGAATGGGCTCAAATTTGGAAGGTTGCCTCCAAAGACATGTCCCATCAGTATGCAACTGACAGACTCTGAATCGGAGGTCATTTAACTGGATTTCAAAGTGTTTGAAAATTCACTGGAAAAGGTCTTTAGGACAGGGCCTTAAGACTTAGGATTTGGGTCTGGTTTTTTGGATTTGATCTGAATTTTGAATTATCTATATCATTCATAATCATTTAAATGATCATAAGTGATATGATAAGATTAAAGATTGATTAAAGACAAAATCAAGGTTTGAACTAGATATAGAGATTTTGATAGATTTAAAGTCTGGATTTGCTTAAAGTTTAAAATGATTTAAGGTCTGAATTTTGATTGAAGCTTGAATTTAATTGAAATCTAGATTTGCTTAAGATTAAGATTGATTTGAAGTTTGAATTGATCTGAGATCTAAAGTAATCTCAAGGTCTGGATTGATCTAAGGTCCAAGCAGCTCCTAAGGCCTAAGAAGATCATAGGGCTTGAAATCTAGGAGAATCTTAGGGTTTAGAATAAATCCTAAGATTTGAAGTCTAAAAAAGTCCTAAGGTCTAGAGTAGATCCTAAGGTCTGAAATTTGTCTGGAAGAATCCTAGAATCTAGAGTAGATCCTAGGGCCTGGAATCTAGAAGGATCCTAGGATCTAGAATAGATCCTAAGGTCTGGATCTAGGAGAATCCTAGGTTTTAGATTGATATGAAAGAATCCTAAGGTCAAGATAGATCCTAGGATCTAGAGTCTAGATTGATGTAGGGTCAGGATTGATCTGGAGTCTGGATGGGTCCCTAGTGACCTCATACAAAAATGAGGTCAACAAAGATCTGTTCAATCTCGTATTCAGACTAATGAGAAAGCAATAAGAAAGATGCATGCATGCATTTGACAGATTAAAAATAGACATATTAGTAGTGCTTCAAATGAAGTTATTGTGAGTATTCATGTTTATTACTAAATATATCTTTTTTATTTCATAACTTATTTAATTGTAACTGTGTATATCGATTTATAGTTAGATCAAGCTAAATATTGTTTGCGCAAGATGAGAAGTTCAAAGCAGGTTGGAAGTTTGAGCATGTGTGGAACATTATTAAAAATTTTGAGAAATTTCAACACAGCCAATCTAGTGTTAGGCAGGCATCACGTATGTTGAGCTTTGGGTATGTTGCATCGGAGTTAGAGAAATTAACCCCTGATTGTGGTATATAACAATCTCCTAGACTCTCTGTATTTTATCTCAATTAGATGATGAAGAATATAATGTTCGTGGCTCTCAACCTGAATGAACGATTGGGGTTAAGAAAGCCAAGCAAAAAAGAAAAATTGATGAAGAGATGTTAACATTTATTAAAACTCTAGAAGATGGAAACAAACAACCTATTGAGCAATTAAAAAAAGCAAGCGCGTAGAGACAACAATGTTTGGAGCTTCAAACTAAGAACTATGCTTTAAAAGAATTCAAAGAAGAAAATAAAATCTTGTTTCGAGACTTAAGTTTTATACATAATCCTGATATTTGTGCATTTGTCCAAGCTGAATAAGCCCGAATTTTATAAAAGAGGTTCAAACAACAACAACCACCTTATTCAAACTCATTTGGACAATATCTCAGTGATCTTGGCGGAGTCGATACAAATCTTCCAGATTATTAGATTGTCATTGCTTGTTATTTTAATTTTTTGTTATACGAATGCATTTTATATTTTAGTTTTTTTTATGTAATGTACTTCTCAATATCTTTTATATGTATGAGAATTTTATCTTGATTTTTATCTTAATGTTATCTTAAATTAATTGATATGTTATCAAAAAATTATCTTGATCGGACATGAATATCGAGGCAAAAATCAAGCTGGAAACTTCAAAAATTAAATCTAGAATCATATGAAATCCAATTTCAGAAAACTTATAGTCGAACTGATAGTCTCGGAAATAGAAACCCAATGACATCAAATTCGACTTAATCTGAGTTCAAATGAGTCCAAATCAAGGACCCAAAGCGTTGTTGGAAAGTTTGAACCACAAATTGAGTTACCAAACAATTTTTAAACATGACATGCTTATAGTTGAATCTAGCGGCTCGACGAGATGAATCCAACAAGCCCAAGATTGATGAATTTTGACATCATTAAGACCTTCAAATGTCTGATGAATGGTACATGATCAAGGGATTCAATATCGTTCGTCCATTTAACGACTCCACATTTACCCTTGTTCTCTCCCCTATTTACGGGCCATGCTACTCTAGAAATCTATAAATAGACCCCTCATTTTTATTGAGAAAGGGACCAAGCAAGAAGATGAGAAGAGAAGAAGAATAGGAGGGAAGAAACTCCTGCTCGACCACCGTCGAAATTCTGCCCGACCTCCAAGTGACGCCGGAATTCCTTCCGACCTCCAAGTGACGCCGGAGTTTCACCTGAACTCCAAGTGACGCTGGAGTTCTGTCCAACCTTAAAATGACGCTGGAGTTTCACCCAAATTCCAAGTGACGCCGTATTTCTTTCCAACCTTCAAGTGACGTCGGAGTTTCACCCGAATTCTAAGTGACGCTGGAGTTTTGCCCGAATACCATCCAACTTCAGAGTTCTCCTCGGCCGCCAACTGACATCAGACTTCTACCCGACGTCAGACCTCTGCTTGTCTCCAAGTTTTTACCCAACGTCGGACTTCTGCCTGTTGTCGGACTTTCACCGGACATCTATCTGATGCTGGTTTTCTGTTCATTATTGGATTTCTACCTGACGCCATCTTTCTGACCTTCGTTGTCAGACAACGATCCTTCCGACTTACGTCGTCTACCGACTACAATCCTTTTGACCTCCATCGCCCGTCGACTATGGTCATTCTGACTTACGTCGCCCACCGACTACAGTCCTTCCGACCTCCGTCACCCGCCGATTACAGTCTTTCTGACCAAACGAACACGTCAACAATGACTCTCTATATTCTTATTATGTACTTTATATAATGTAAATCAAGCCAAGGCCTTCCCCCTAAAGAAGGGCATCAATTGTAATCAACTGCAAATAATAGTGGATCTATTAAAACTGGGCTAGACCCCGTGGTTTTTCTCTATTTTCAGGGGTTTTCCACATAAAAGTCCTAGTGCCCCATAAAAGTTAGACACTCTCTCTTATCTGATTGCGTGCCGAATTTTTGTACAATGCTATGATGCTAACTTTTATATTTCTCTACCGCCATGAATACTCCTGGACGCAACATTAATTAATTATGTAAAAAATATATTTAGATTTCTATACTTCTAATTTATTATTTCTTAATTAGTAATAAAATTTTTTCCAAACTTGGAATATTTAAAATTAATAATTAATTTTCAAATTAGAAAAAATAGCTGGTGAACAGTGCGAAGTCAATATTGGCGTCACACTGTTCATCCACGATGAAATAGCGTCAAAATTGTCGCTTGATTGGAGCGATGGAAAAACAACAAACGATTATTTGTCGTTCAATTGAAGATGCCCTAATAAACAAAATAAAATCATAAAATCAATTGAGAACATGCATGAAAAAAAAAATTATCTACAAATTTTATGATAGTTATCATGTTTTTTTTTTGGGGTAAACCCGGGGCTAAACAGCCCATCAATTAATTAACAAAAGGTTACAAGAAAACCAGAAAAATAAAGGAAAATACAATGGCTAATAAAAAGAAAAAAACCTTCCAGCAAGCAAAACAAAGAGCTTGATGAGGAAAATTACAATCAAATAGAGTCAGAATATAAAAATAGCCAACCCCCAAACTTTCATTACATAGATGTCAGATTTCTGAAGCTGATGCAGTTCTTCAGGTTGCCAGAATTCCAAAGGATGATCACATGCGAGACGGCCTTCACAGAGAGACCTGCAATCAGCAGGATAAATTCAGGCCCGGTTGCCAAAAAGACCGTCCAAGGCCTGAAACGGTGTGGTTGGCCATGCTCATCATCGTCGGATTGTAATTTTTCACCATCAATTGCCCTCAAAACAGAATAATGATCAACAAAAACCATCAGGAAGGGTCCATTCATACGGGAAAGCCACTGTCCCCAAAAAACAATACCAAGAGTAGTATGTAAATCTGTAATAACCAAAACTGGGGTATTGAAAAGAAAACCCCAAATATATTTGTATACCCAGGTATCCCAAACCAATAGTAAGAAGAAAAAATGACTGTCAAACATCCATAACCAGAATCTGAAAGCCAAAGACTGCAGCCAACAGGCCATAACTAAATTCCAGCGAATCTTGCCAGCAGTGAATCTTTGCTTTTCCATTTAGATATTTTAACACGAATGGCATTAGAAATATTGCATATGACTTTGACAGAATTGTTGCTTAAATTTGTAAAATACCTGTAATTTCTCTCTTTCCATATATAGTAAATGATACAGCTAACAGTGAGACAAGCAAAATCCTTTTCCAGCCTACTATGAGTCATGGAATGCTCAAAGAAATCGAAAATTTGAGTTAAAGTAGGCCTCAGTAAGAAAATATTTAAATCTGGAAGGAGTCTGGTAAGAATATTAAAGGAAAACTCACAATCAAAAAAGAGATGATTGTGATTTTCCGGATAAACCTTGCAGAGAGAGCATGTAAGAGGTACAACAATACCTCTAAATATTAAATTGTCCGCTGTTTTAAGCTTTCCAATAACAGCCATCCAAGTAAAACAGGCGTATTTAAGAGAATATTTCTTATGTCATACCGATAAATGCCACTCAACCTTATGTAAATGAGAATAGAATTGCTCAGTAAAATTTCTAAAAACCCAATTTGGCGAGCCAAGCCAAAGCACCTCCGATTTCTCCCCAATTTTACAATCTAAAATGGCAGCAACAGTAGTGTTATAAATCGAGTTGGGTAAGTTCCAAATGCCAGCATTTATGTAATCCTTCACCAGTTTACCTTTAAATACTTCAGTATTAGGATCAGAAGAGAGTTGATAGCCTTTGAGCCAAGGATCCCAATACATAGAGAAAGAACATTCATTATCAACAGAGAAAGAAAGCAGGTCTTGAATTTTTAAAGCCGTGTCATGTATTTTCTTCCAGAATTTTGAGGCATTAAGAGGGGGTGTCTTCCAGGGGGAGTAATAGTGCGATTTATACCAATCACTTAAGAGGTTGGAAGTGTAAAATCTGCTGATGAGAGAACAGAAAACACCATGATAAAGAGCATCAATTGAAGGTATACCAAGACCTCCAAAACATTTAGGAAAGGTGACTTTGGACCAAGCAATAAGGTGAAGTTTCTTCTCATGAATGTTGCTATGGAAAAGGAATCTGAAGCAAAGTTTCTTATCATGTTATCAACATGTTTTTTTTTTAAATTATAGTTATGGTGTTCAATTTGTATTTTAGCGCACCTGATCCGCTATCAAGTCGCTGGTCAAACTTTTAAAAAATAAAATACAGTACCAGTCGATCACGTAACCCTAACCCTCGATTCCCTCTCGCCTTTTATATCGACCACCCGTCCCTCATATCTTCTGCCGATCTTTGTCTGCCACCGAAAGCCTTTACCTCCTCCTCCTCATGGGAAGCAAAATGCGGGGTCCCATCATCCGCTCGCCATCCCTAGACCTCGTGGTACCCTCCCCCCTTTGCCGCCTAGTGGAAATGCCGCTTACCGCTTCCGCCGTCCCTGCTCCCGAACTAAGCCAGGACGAACTTAAGCGCATCGCCGCCTACCGTGCCGTTGATCTTGTGGAATCCGGCATGGTCATTGGCCTTGGCACCGGCTCCACCGCCGCCCACGCACTCGACCGCCTAGGCGACCTCATTCGCCGCGGCATCCTTCGCGACATCGTTGGTATTCCGACCTCAAAGAAAACGGAGGTTCATGCTCGCGCAGTTGGCATCCCCCTTTCTGACCTAGATAGTCACCCAGTCGTTGACCTCTCCATCGACGGTGCTGATGAGGTCGATCGCCATCTCAACCTGGTTAAGGGCCGTGGCGGATCCCTCCTTCGGGAGAAGATGATCGAGGGGGCTAGCAAGAGATTCGTTGTCATCGTCGACGAGACGAAGATGGTGAACTTACTTGGAGGCAGCGGCCTAGCTGTGCCTGTTGAGGTTATCCCTTTCTGCTGGAGCTTCACTATGGGGAAGCTCCGGCGGCTGTTCGATGGGGTCCCGGGGTTCGATTTGAGGCTGAGGACCACTTCTGGAGATGAAATGACTCCATCTGTGACGGATAATTTGAATTATGTTATCGATCTGTTTTTTGAAAAGGGGATTACGGGTAATTTGGATGAGATTAGCGATGCGATTTTGAAGATTGTCGGTGTTGTGGAGCACGGGATGTTCTTGGGCATGACAACTTCTGTGATAGTTTCTAGGAAGGACGGCAGCGTTACAGTGATAAATAGGATGGGGGATAGGAGTACCGTGACCGGCTGAAGCTTATTGAGGTTGAGGTAAATTTATCGATTTGAGTAGTGAAAGTTGCGATCTTTGATTAGAAAGGATGGCTGCTTGCGCATCAAAATTTTTTGTTTTTTATTTTTCTTACTGAGTTATGTGTTTTCTATGCCGAGCGAAACAAAGTTTCAAGTATTTGTCCTTGGAAATTTGTGATTATGCTCTTTAAAAGAAAATTTTTGTACCGTCACATGCTTCATGCATTACTCCAATGAAGAATTGGTTTTTTTTTTCTTACATCAATAAGCTTTTCTAATGTTTTGCTTGCGTGATTCTTCCTTATGTTTCCTTGCTTTAGATTGTTTTTCCGCTCTTTTTTCCCCAGTCCACTGGCCAGCAGCTAGTGGCTGTATCCAGTTCTGTTTTGCTGTAAAATCAACAAAGCAGTGGCAGAATTCGGTGCAATGTAGCGGCAGCCATAGCAGGCCGGCAATGGTTGCTGCTACGGTGCCCAGGATTGGGCCCCTTCCGCGACTGTAGCTATTTGAAGTAAGGAGAAGAGGAGGAGAAAATACAAAAGGAAATAGGAAATTTTATATTGAATTCTTCTGTAAAAATCCTGCCTTTAAATAGGTAATCATATTAAAGATTGGTCTAATTTACTTCTTAAACAAATTTCAAAGAGAAAGTAAAAACTAAAATTAATCCTTATTTTGCTGTATCCTTATCTTCTTATAATTTGAAATTTGATTTGGGAATCCAACTTTGGAAGCCTTGAATTTGCCTCTAGACTCCTATTGACATCCTTTTCTATCTTAACTTTATGATCTCAATATCAGCCAATTTCATGAAAAAAATCGAACTGTTGAAACAATTAAATATGAACTTTTCGATCTATCTACGAACTGATGCCTAAATCATGAGATGTGATTGATCACCTACTAAATCAACTTGAGGTTTTATCATTTTTTTTATTGGAGCTATTTTACTGTACTGTTTCACATATTTTGCAATTTCATTTTCCTTTAGGCGGCGAGAATTGTGGATGGGAACTGAGTTTTATCTAAGAGGAATGCTCTTCTGATCAACATATGATTGGGTCATGCGGCCACTAATTTTTTTTAAATATTATTTAATGATTTAATGTTGAGCCAATAAACCCAACTGAGTTAGGTGTAATTTACAGTAACAAATTTTGTATAGTGTAACAAATTTTGTATAGTGTCTTCTAATGATTTGCTAGATATTTTTATAATTTATTTAGATCCTTGGTTAAGATGATGATGTTCACTGGACTAGTTTGGAGCTTTAATCGCTTAGGAATAGACTCAAAATAAACATTAACGAAGACTAAAGTGCGAAGGTCTGTCCAAGGTTGTTGTAGTTTAGTGTGTTGTTTGTGTAAATTGTTTGAGTTTATTTTTACTTCAAAGATCAAGGAATGATGTACATAATAATTTAAATTTGCAAATTTTTTTATTAAGTACATCAAAATATATGTTCAGAATTGTATTTTTATATTTTAAGCTTGAAAATTACTTTGCAAAATATTAAAATATGATTTACTATTGGATTGTACATATGATCCCAGCATACTTATAATGTTGATTGATCATATGATTGTGAATCGTGTATATGATTATCCAACGATTGTCTTGAACTAATCATTGGAAATTTAGGTTTTATTTAAGATAGCTTTTTTTCTACTTTGTTTTTTTGTCCTTAATCATAATTTCTGTTTGTCCACTGTTTTTTTTTTCTTGTTACTTTCAAGAAACTTTTGTACTACGAAGCTGCTTTCTAAGACAACTTTAAATAATTACTTTATCAACGGTAGCTTTACAAATCAGTAAAAAATCATCCCAAATGAAACTTTAATCATTATGGTGCGTTATTACCACATCCCACAGTGCTGATTTTATTACAATCATATGTATAATCAAAACAATATTCCTTGAAATTTAAAATTGATCTTACATATGATCATCCAATACTTGAGCATAGCAAGTAGTTTGTATAAATTGGAATTTTGGGATTTGTATAGAGCCATTGGAGACACTTTAAGGCTTCACCTTTTGCCTATAAATACCACTCTAACCCCATTTCAATGGCGTTGAAGAATTGGTGAGGTTTTTTAGCAAAAAATGTAAGATCCATTTTGATAAGTTTTTGAAGTGTTCATCATCTAGTCTTCTCAGCTCTTAATAAAACTCTTTCTACCTATTAAGTTCTAGTATTTTTAGATTGCTCTTTTGTTCTATGTTTAATAATAATCTATTGATCTTTGTGAGAGATTATGTAGCTTTCTCTAATAGCAAAATCCTAAGCGATGAGGAGCTTAGGCATTAATTTCAGCTGATTGGGGGCTGAAATAGAAGTTAATATTATGCACTATTTGCTCTATAATTTGTATATCTGTTCT
Organism: Dendrobium huoshanense; assembly: GCA_016618105.1. Classification (NCBI taxonomy): domain Eukaryota; kingdom Viridiplantae; phylum Streptophyta; class Magnoliopsida; order Asparagales; family Orchidaceae; genus Dendrobium; species Dendrobium huoshanense. The sequence goes on along the minus strand of CM028348.1, from coordinate 38,777,396 downwards.
TGCGGAGTTACTAAGTATTGTTCATTCTTGAATATTCTAATGGTGACATTTGTTTAATGTTTCATTTGCTAATTTTGTGAGAGTGAACATTAGGCTCTGACCTCATTAGTTTCATTATCCTAATCTTAGCATAGTAATAGCTTTATTGAGATGCCAATCTATATTTAGGTTTCGTTTGGGACAACTTTCTTACTGCTTCTTAAAGTAGTTTTAAGTACAAAAGTTTAAATTTTTATATTAAAAAGTTGTTTAAGAAGCAACAAGAAAGTTGTCATAAACGAAATCTTCCTCCAATGAATATATATATATATATATATATAAAGCATAAAGCAGATGATTTGAGACTTATTTGACCTTGATGGGTGAGACTTAGAGTAGCACTCCTCTTTACCTGGAGTGTTCCACTCAACTTGTTATGAAGATACCATCGCTCAGCATTCGTCTATCTTTTCACCTGTGTAGTAGTTCCACTCAACTTGTTATGAAGATACCATCACTGCAGACATTCGTATATAGCACCAAGCTTCGAAACGCTCAGTGCGGCAACAGAATGTGTCATTTGAGTTGTCTATGCTAAGTTGCAAAAGTAATAACTCATATACAAACTCTCTGAATCATCCTGAGTTAAAGGATTTAGGGGCTGAGGGAAGATATGACGAAGTTTTGAGAGGAAGAGTTGGAATCCCGAGCATTTGTTAATTTAAGCATGAGGAAGCTTGATAGAGGGCTTCTGAGAATTTTTTTTACTTAGGAAATTTCAAATTTATTTGAATATTAAATTAAATTGTTCTCAAAATAAGGACTCAAATTAGGTTTTGAATGCAAGATTTGAATGGGTGGAGCCCATTGGGGAAGGGGAGGGCTGTCATGCACTTAATGGACGGGGATGGGGTTGCCGGCTACGAGGTGGTGTTGGAGTGGCCAACGGGTAAGCTTGGTCGGCAGCTATGGAATGACCGACGGTCCATAAAACCATGAGCCCGGACGCTTCCTGCAGCTGACGGCTGATACGTTGCCCTTCACCAAAGGACTTCAAGCCACGAGCTCAGACCCATCCTGCGGCTTGTGGATACCACGATTTTCTTCCATAGGGATCTCACTAAAGTCCTAAAAGTGCAGAGGGCTTCTATATATAGGCCTCTAACATGCCCCTAGGGCTTACAAATGACATCTCCCTCAAAAGAGGGTAAAAACAAAAAGAATAAACAAAACAATCTAAAGTGGAATGCTCTTGGCCGTTAATCTTCGTCTCTTTCTCAGATAAGCATTCATCGTTGGATGTCCGCATTAATTTATTTAATTTTTAATCTATGTTTCATATATTTTTTATGATGTTAAATAGTTTTCAATAATGAGTTCTTTTAAAAAATGTGAACCCTAATGTACCAATTCAATCAAATTGAACTAATTGGTTCAAATTGAACCTTCTTTTAGAAGTTCATACATGATACAACTTGTAGGAGTCTTTGAATTGGCTTTGGTTAATTCTTCTGATCATAAAGAGCAAACCTAATTCTATAAGGTTCAAATGACCAAAATGGACATAGGACATTGAAGTGACCTAGCAATTAAACCTTGGAGCTTCCGTTCGATGGCTTAAGATTAGCTAAGATACCTATATCTCAATTAGGCCTATGATTTGGCCAATTGGTTTGCAAATGCTAGGGTTAACCCAATTAAACACTTGAAGGGTCAATTTGTTCAAGTCACTCTCAATCTTCAATTTTATCAATATGGATGGACCCTAAGTTCATCATAAGATGCCCCTAGATAGATCACATCATCACATGGCCAATTGATTCAATGATTGGACCAGCTAAGTTTTATTGACCCAAATTTGACTCATTTGAGCTCAAATGTGACAATTGAGCTAAATTTACCCAAACACCAAATTGGATCAACTAATTGGTCATACGGATTCCCTAGGATGTCCTTGACATGATCTAACCTCAATCAACCAATTTGATCGTATGTTTGATTGCATTTGATCAAATGGGTCAATTCATACCCATTAAAGGAACTTACACTGTTCAAATGTTAGTAGCCTATCCATTAGATTAAATTAGCTTGAACAACTGCCCATAGACCTTGGATAGGATGTGAAAATGTTAACCCTGATTGGGTCAACCACTTTAACTCCATGGATTTGCTTAAATTGGTCAAATGGGTCAACATTATACATCCACTTAGACTAATATGGATTCAAAAGGGTTAAACCCTACAAAATGACCAAATCAACCTAGCCAATTGAGTCTTTTAATTGGTTAATGTAACAAATTAACCCCCACAATAGTTTTACCCCATGGTAAAACCATTAAACTAAGGTTTACCATGGGTTAAACCATAGGAATTTAAGATGAACATTAGTGCATGCATCAAATATAAATTCTACACAATTGGCCTTTAAATAATGTAATAAACATCTCCTTCAGATAGTTCAATTGAATCATAATAAGCCTCCGATATTTATTTCAAGGCTTCATAAATCTCAAATATTGTACATTAAGGTTTTTCAAAACCCTAAGTTATTGTTAAATTTCCTAATGATTAGAGTTTTAATTTAAAAATTCTATTAAAATTAAAAAAGATGTTTAGACAAATCCTTAAATCATTAAACAAGTTTGGAGATTATTTAATATATCTAATAAATAAAAAGTAGTAAATTTCATAATTTTTTTATTTTTTAGACTTATTTAAATAATTTCAAAATTACGAATAAATTTGGAGATGTTTTTGGCAACTTTCCCTCACACTTTGCTTATTATTTAAAGCATATTCAATTTTTTCTAAAATTATTTGAGGTATTTTTCTATTTTTCATAATTAAGAAGTCACTTATTTTATTTATTTAATTATGAAAACTACATTAAATATAGTTGAAAATTTTAGGATTGCTTAAACATTGGGTGTAATCATATCATTTTCCAAAATCATTTATAATTTTAATATTTCAAAATGAAAAATTCTTCTTTTTAATTTTAAAAAAATAGGATAAAGGGAAATTAAAATTAATGTAATTTCCACACAACCAATGTTTGTTTTCAAATCAAAATATCATTTTAAGAGTATTTAAGAATTTTTTTAATTATTGAGAATTTTTCTAATTACTTGGTGTTTTTTTTTCCTAATTTTGGTAATTTGAATAATAATTTTGAAAAAATAAAATAAATTTAATACAATATAAAAAATATATAGGAATATTCACTTCATATGAATGGGCATGTGTTTATGTTGACATGACATTGAATGTGTATACACCCTATATATTTTTAATTATTAAAAATTACTATATTTTGTGATAAGGTATATAAATTTTAATTAATTTGATTAATTAAGGCTTATTTTAAGCTTACTAAACTGAAATATAAAACATTAAACATGTCCAAATTAATGTTTTGAAAAGTTTTCTAAATTATTTTTGGATTTTTTATTATTTTTCATTCCCTAAGTTGTAATTACGAAAAATATTAAATAATTTTAAAATACCTATAATATATGGAAATATATTTTATTCTATTTAGAGACATTTGAAAGTTTATTTGACCCACTTGGACCATAACTTGACTACTTTAACAACAAAATTTCCTAATTATTATACATATATTATTTATTTATTTAACTGAAGAAAATATGATTTAATTTTGAATTTCACAATATCAATTTCAAAACTCTAATGTTCAAATATAAATCTAAATGTCAATTTTTTTTTTCCAGTATTTTAGATATTTTGAGCTTCAATAATTCAATAATTTTGAAAATTTTTACTAAATTGCCAAAGTTATTTTTGGAAAATTAAAATATTTAAAACTCATTTAATCTAATACATATTGCTCATAGAAAAAATACATGTATGTTACTTTTGCATACATTTGTATATGGTGTCCCAATCAATTTAGGTTGATCAACTTCCTAATATATAATGTTTATTGGTCATTTACATATGATATTTTAGACTTGCATTTGATATGTGTCTAGGGTCATTTGGTCATTAAACATACACTTTAGCTACTTAATTTGATTGATTTGATATAAGTTTAATAATCTATGGTTAGGTTTAATTGAGTTGGGTCAAGCTTTACAATATATTTTTGACATATTAATTAATTTGCCACTCTTGACAAGTTGATTAGCAGGAGATTTCACGTTTTAGGGTAGCATATATAGCATTCTAAGATAGTATACCTAGTCCGCTCTAGATTCAAATAATATTGGATTTTGTAAGACCTACTTGAAACATCTCTATAGATTATTTTGGCCTTTCTTATTGGTATCACTGGCATAAATTTTATCATTTTGACATATCATCTTAACCTAATTTGACTTTGATCAGTATAAATGTAATCAATACATTTTGATGGGTTTACTGTAGTACATGATAAATATGTTTTGATTGTGTTTTTCATTCCTTTTAGTTTAGTCATACTCTTGGGTTGAGAATCATCTTGCACTGGACATGCTTTTTTTAACTAAGTCTATTCTTAGACTAATCATTCTTATTGGTTTATACTACATACAATCTTAGTCATGCTCATTTAACTAAGAAACATCTTGAACTAGACATGCTCTTTTGATTAAGTTCATCTTTAATACAATCAAACTCTTATGAATATGCTATTATGATTCGATCATACTTTTTTTATCGAAACAACCCATTGATTTAGCCATGCTCTTATGGCTAAATCATTCCCCAGTAAGATCAAGCTCTTTTGATATTACTATCCCTATTTTAGTGTCATTCCTTAAAAGAATCCTTTTTGATCTAAGCCATATCACATTTGGTTGATTTTTATACCTGCTTGGTCGTGCTCTTTCGATTAGTCATTATATTATTTAATATTACCTTGTGATTGAAGACTTTTGGTGTGAGCTTATGCCTATTGTTGAACCATTTCTTTTCCTTATGAGTAATTGTCTTTATTTGGGCTTACCTTACACCATGAATATTTGGAAGTTACCTAAAAAGTTTGAAATATTTTTATCTTTTAAGTGTTTGTAACATTCACAAACACTTGAATCTCAAGTTTGGTGGTTGATGTTCTAAACTATTTACCCTCATATTATTTACATTTGTATATGCATGAGGTTAGCAATTTTGATTGGCCAGATTGGTTTAAACCTTCTAATTTCAGGACTTGGTCTATGATTATAGTAGTTTGACTATTACTATTGGGTAACATCTCATTTGATAACAAAAATCATTCTATGATAACCACTTCTCATTTGATTGCTCGGGATGACAAGTCTACAACTAACCTATGATATGTTACATTAATTAATTTTTAAAATTAACATGCCTAAGGCTAAAGCTTCTCTATAGTTTATAAAAAAATATGTATTTATTTTCATATCTCTTTCTATTCTATCGATATCTTTTTTGAAATTTAGCTTTAAAAATAAATAATATATATATATATATATATATATATATATATATATATATTAAGGTGGTAAGCCATAAGTTGACAACGCCAAGATTTTTACACATATCAAAGCCTTAGTTGTTAGCCTTGATATGATGTAGCTAGGCTGATATCTTGTTAGATGATCATTTTTTTGCACAACGTATAACTTGTTGGGTTGAATTTGTTGTTGTTAGTGAAGATGCTCTTACTTGGTACTTAGTTGTTTGGCTACTTTCTGCACTTTGATAGAGATTTTTTTTTTCTCGTGGATGCCTAATGTATGAGTAGTGATATATATATATTTTTAAAATTTTCTTATATAAGGATCATGTGTCAAAATACTAAAATGCCAATTCAGCATTACTTACCAAATGATATCAGTGATGTGATATTGTGATGTAATGTTTGGTTTTCTTTTGTATTATTTATTATGTTTTCATAGTTCCATTTAAAACTTATATTTTTTACTATACTTTTTAGCTTATGAAGGCTTTATATATATAATAATTTCCATTAAAGTATACATCCAAATCTAGAAGTCTTTACTCCAATACTTGGTGGACATACATATATTTTAAAGAGGTAATAATAACCAAAAGTAGAGGCATTACTGTTACTTAGCCTTATTATCATATTCTTTTACAACCATCACAACACATTTTTTTGCTACTCCTATAATTTCTTTAGTCTTTTAATGTCATGTTTTTTCACCTTTATTTATTGCTTTGTGATTTTTTGAAATATAAATAACTTTGCAGTAAGTTCTTAGGATAAAATATTTTTTATAAACTATAATAAATTGATACTCATATTACTTTGTTAATGGCGATTCACCCTTTATCCTGTGGACTTATTCATCTCAAAGCATAAAGTATCCTATTAGGATACATTCATTGAATCATAATCCTCCTTTTGAACTTGGACATATTAAAACAAATGCATGTGTCATCAAGAGTATTTTTTTGAGGTGTTATCGAGTATATTTAACTTTACAGAGCCTAGTCTCTCTGGAAGACTGGTCAACCTAGATATCCTATTTTGATAGTATAAATTCTCATGAGTATTTATTTTTTTAAATTTTAAAATGACATTCATATAAATTTATATTTAATATTGAATGTATTTTATCATTCAACAAATATATTTTGCATGAAATTTTGTGAATAACTATTTTATAGGTGATCAAAGTTACTAAGCGCAAATTAACATGCAACCAAATATTATTGTGATGGAGAGCATACTTTTGGATAAGGCACAATAAGATGGGACATGAGAACATAAATTTTGACCAGGTGAAAGAGAGACCATCACATGGAAATATATGACTTACATGGAAGGAGCTCTCTAAGTTTGCACTAGATCTAGCAATCGAGTATAGAAGCTTCAACTCTTTAGAAGAAAGTTTTTTTTTTTTTAGATTTGGAGAATTGATAGCATCATAGGCTTATCACAAAATCTATGATACATACTTAAGGTAAATAACCAACTTCTAATGTATGTATTAGTGTATATCAACATGTTGTGAATGAAGACACTTTATATTATTTGACTTTACATGCTTGGTATGGGAGACTCTAGGAGATTTCATTTTAAGTAATTTAGATAAAAGGGCGTAAAGTAAATATGGGAAACTATAAGTCTTAAGGTGCAAGGAGAGTCAAGACTATCCATTGACTCGACGGAAGGAGGATTTTCTTTCTTGAGAAAGTTATTTTTGCAAAATTTTCTTTTGCAAATGCAAAATAAATTTAAGCACAAGCTTCTCATACATTCCCTCTATCATCCCATGGGAAAAACCTACTTTTTCTTTTGAAAAAAAACAAAATAGAAGAAATGTTAAAATTTTCAAAGCCGGCCTAATCTAAGTTAACAAGACCTAATCTCAATTTGTCTAACAAAAATACATGAAAAATTATAAAAAAAAAAATCCAGAATTAAACTACAAACACCCCCGCACTACTTCCAAGTGTTAACATCTATCTTACATCTAAAAATTTCATAAAAAAATAAACCACATCTCAACTTGGTCAAGTTAGTGTTTAACATGGATTTCCTAGCTTAAAACTCTTGAAAAAATATTCACAAACTCCATATCAATATTATGAACATTTCTCTATATGGTTGCAAGTCCATATGCCTTCCAATTTGTAAACCCTAATTGCCCTAATTCAAGTATTCTCTTAGCCTAAAGGGCTTCTCATTGCTTGACCAATTGTAACTACTCCACATATCTAAACTCTACCAAAATAAATTCTAGGGTTTCTAAGGGATATCAGAACACCTCAAATAGTAAGCACAAGCCTTACGATAATTTCTTTCAAGATTAAACAACAAAATCCCTCCAATTATATAGTGATGAACCTTAATACATTATTTCTATAAAATAGAAGTTAAATTTATTTAACTTGACATGACATCATAAATTTTACTTCAAAGAGTTTTTCATATAAAAAATTATGCTCCACTCTTTACTAACATTAATTTTCATGTGTGAGAATATAAAAGACTAAGGTTTCGTTTGTGACAGCATTCTTACTATTTTATAAAGAGTTTTCTAGTAAAAATTTTCTTGAACTAGAAATTTTTGTACTAGAAAGCTGTTTTAGAAAACTTAAAGAAAGCTACCTCAAACAAAGCCTAAGACAATCGAGATTAATCATCATTTTCTCGCTTGATTTCTCGCAGGTAACATAACTCATGACAATGCAAAGCTTCCAATGACCAGTGATAAAGGACAAAAAACAAACTTTAATATAACATGAAAACATTGTTAGAATAATAATAATAATATGTTTAACAGGGGAATGAAAACTAATTTTAGTAACAATCCCTTTTCTTTTCTGATGCATTATTCATAACTTTTGTTGTGAAGAATATAAATTTTGTGTCCAAGAAATTTATGATCATGTTAGCTCCCCATTAAGGACACGAGAAGCTTGAGTGATTACTCTAGCAACCCTCCAAACTTCACGTTGAACCAATTGCCATGAATCCAATCCTTTCGAAACTTCAACCCCTTCAATGGCATCATCTATGCTTGGAAAGGCCCTTGATAAATACACATTATGATTTGATGGTCCATATACCTTTCAAATTCATCATAATTATAAGATCTCATTCAATATAATTCTCACTAAATAAATGAGAGAGAGAGAGAGAGAGAGAGAGAGAGAGAGAGAGAGAGAGAGAGAGAGAGAGAGAGAGAGAGAGAGAGAGAGAGAGAGAGAGAGAGAGAGAATAGAATCAATATACCAAATGCTTGAACCAGGGCCTTCCAAAGAGGCCCTCTCGATCAGTAAATGCCCTCTCTGTCATCATCAACCTATCATTGAGTTCTCGAACTTTCAAAGGATCTTTCTTCCATTTTGACAGCAAATCCTTGCCTTCCAATTCCTATATTAGTTTCAGACTTTCATGATATGAAACATCTCTAAAGCTTCTTGAAATAAAGCACACTTTCTTTGAAGATACCTTCCTTTGGCTGTCTACTTTGGAAGCCGCCTTCCTGAAATTTTCTATAGATTCCTGTAATGGCGCAAAACTCACTGGCTTTCCCAGCAACTCATTTTCTAAAACCTTTGTGCTTTTCTGCTTAATATGAGGTTAAAATTATATTAGTAAAGAGAGATAAACAATTGATTTGGCATTCACCTCTCATATATTGGCTAAATATTAGTTTGTAGACATATTGAATTTGCCAAGTCCTGAAATGGAGTGAAAATTTTAAAAATATGTAAAAATAAAACTTAGAATACTTACTAGCAAGTCATAGGAAGTATACCTGGAGCTCATTTGCATAGGAAATGTAATCAAAAGGCAAGAACTCTTCATCAGCTAACTTTAAAGCGACCAGACCCAGAATGTTTGCAGCTATACTTATTAGGAAAGCAAGATTCAAGTTAGACATTTTTTATTTTTTTTGTAGGAAATTAGTGGAAAACCAATTATAATAAGCAAATAGAGTAAATATACTGGCAATTGAGTAATCTTGAAAAATTAATATTACAAGTAGAATACATTGATGATATTGGCATTCTTCTCTCAGATATCGGCCAAACATTAGTTTGCAGTAAACTTTAATTTGTCTGCTTACAAAAAATTTGCAAGAAGTTTGCGTCAGAGAAAATAAAACAAATCAGCATATCGATGAGAAGAATCTATCTTTTATGTTCTTGAACAATAACTTGGTTAAGAAAAGGCATGTGGGAGATGTATCAGGTGGCCATATTATTTTTCAACTATTTTGTGTCGGGCATTTCTAACATATTTGTACGTCATTGTGTAAGAAAAACATGGAAGTTTATTAAAAAAAAGTAGCTTTGATAAGAGAAAATATGACACTTGTGTAAAAACTATAAAGAGAAAATATTTGTATTAGAAAATAATATCAAAATCTTTTTTTTTTCCTTTTAATAGAGAAGTAATTGTTTTGTATCTCTTAACAAATGTCCTTTAATTTTGTTCCAATTGTCTTGCACTCAACACAACAATGCATTAGGAGTTCCTGATATAATTATTTTCCTATCATGCATGCTGCACTCAAGATGAAATGCATAAATTACCTGCAACATGCCTATGAAACAACGGGTCTCCAAATTTCTGCATCCATAAAAAGTCATCATACATGGAGTGATAGACAGGATAATCTACAAATCATTTTAGCAAGATATTAGAAACCTTCACCAGCCAAGAATATGTATTTAAGAAATTTTCAAGAAAAAAAGAGCTGAAGATCCTTGCAGAGTTGGATGCCAAAGGAACATACTTGAAACTCTGAAGATACTGAAAGGTCACAAAAAGAGAAAAAAGTATAGATATATACCTCTTGCAAACCTCATGTCAACTGAAGGGACACCGACATGCTGAACAAAAGCCGCATAATCTGATCCACCACCACCTAACCTCCGTATCTTTCGATATGAAGTTCAATATTCATCTTTATTTCATAAGCAATTTTGCTTTATAAGCTTATAAGTTGAGGAAAATAATTTGGTCAGGATACCTGGCCTAACTATAGTTAGGATGGGCACCAAAAATCTATGGTAAAATAACAATATATTAAAACATTTAGAAGTACAACAACCACATCAACCCTTTATCCCACCACGTGGGGTAGGCTACATGAATCATTTTTCTTTATTGTGTCCAGTTAAGAGTCAAATTCTCATTTAGTAATAAAGAAAGGTCATTTCTAATATTTTCTAACCAAATCTTTTTAGGTCTACCTCTACCCTTCTTAACATAGGTTAAGTCTAATACATCTACTCTCCTAATCAGGTCATCGGAAAGCCTTTTTTTTTTTTGTGACCAAACCATCTAAGGCGACTCTCTCTAATCTTATCTGCCACTGGAGCTACTTCAACCTCTTCACCACGCAATTGAAACATTTAGAAATAATCATCATAAAATAATTACCATAGAAGTTAAAAAAAATTCTCTGATACATATAATAATTTTACCAACAAAATACAAATTCATGAAAAATTTTTCTTTAAAATATTCAATATAACAGTAAAATATTAAAACAAATTGCTCTTTTTATGGTATTTAATGTCGTGTGTCAATTTTTAGAGCCTATCCTGATGAGAATTGGGCCAAAATATCCTCACTCAAATTTTCTTCTATAATTTGAAGATATGCAGAATTGAATAATCAAGTAGATCCAAAGGCTTTTCTAGTCGCATGAAGCTAGAAAGTCTCAAGTACTTACCAGAGGAGAATCAGTAGTAGCCCAAGATTCATATAGAGTCTGCGATGAATTATCAGGATCTTGAACCTTCACAGCAAAAATATGTAGAATCAGTTAAAAAACCTAATAAAACTACAACATGCATATGCATATACTAAGAAAAATGATTATTTAGTAGTTTCCCATATGATAATGAATACAACTAGAGCATATAGAATAAATTGAATCTGTATTCAAAAAATCGTATTATCATCAAGTTAAATAAAGGGGAAACATAATAAGACCATTTTCGCTGCCTCTTTGAGAAGTTCATCAAGTTGTGGGGTTGAAGAAGCATGGAATCCACGACCAGATACAGCATAGTCCATGTTCAGATAAGCTACAGCTCTTGAGGCTAACATCTCTCTGTTATCTTCCACCCATTCTGTTGAACCTATCTGCAGCAACATTGATGCCATCATTCAGAAAATTGACAAAAAAGGAATTGTAAAACTGAGGGAGATTGGGAAGGGAGGCGAGACCAAGTGGTGCTCTTCTGCATCCCAGCTACACAAGATAATGGTTCTTCGAGGTTTCCATCCTTCCTTTTGCATCTTGGCGAATCTTTGGGCAACCTAAAAATGTCACAAAAAACACTAAGAACAACCAAGCAATAAAAGTGCTTCAATAAACTTTGGCAATAGAATAAAGTAATTAAATACTATAAATCTATCTGGATGGGTCATGAAAATCAAATTAAATATCAATTTTCTAACGTGAAAACAATTGACTTATGTCGCGGTTGACTTGTGCCTTTAAAGTTCATGATCTTGACTCATTTAAAGCCCTTGGCTTTGATGCAAATATGAAGTAGGGTTTGGAGGATCTTTATTATGAAGAACACAATTTGATTGGTAACCTCTTGACATGCAATTCAAATGCATGATCAATGTTTGAATTTAAAAGTTGAAATCAAGATGGAGGAAGCCTCATGATCGTTATCAGCAACAACAATGCAAAATTTAAGGCAATCAAACAAGAGGGTGGTTCCTTCTTTAAGAAATCATGTATATGCTTATATCAAGGCCACTCCACTTCCCATACAATGCACAATCTCCCCCACTTCCCTCCAAATTCAATGGGGAATAATTGGAAGGCTTAAAATCAAGCTCTTGAAGACAGGGTCTATCACACCCAACAAAGAAAAAAGATATTGGAAGATTGCACACTCTCAAAACCACTCTACCTTCCCATTTTGGCTTAGCTAAAATCCCTTCTTTATGGATTTTTTTTTTTTTTTTTTGCATTTTTTTTATTTCATTTTCTTTGTATTATGAGATGTCATAAATCCATCTAACATTGTTTTATTGGCTCCAAGGGCTTTTCAAAATAAGCCTGGAGTAATCATAGGCTTGTAAAGGCCTATTTGAATAATATTATGCAAAAAAAATATGCAAATATTACATGAAATTATTCTAGTAAGCCTCATGGCTAATTCCCTAGGACTTAGGTGAGTCCTTAATTATCCACTTTATCTTCTCTACTCTCGAACATAACTCCCCCTCCTACAAGCTAGGCTCGATCATCCCCTAAACCCTAGACTCTCTCATCCCAATACCCCACCAATGCCTCCAAAGATATCCTCCACATTATCCCAAAACTTCTAGAAATTCACAAGTTCATAACTGCCCACTAACCCCAAGATGCCCAAGCCAATAGCCCAACACTTGGAGAAAATTTGATGTTGTATGAAATAAGTTTAAAGAAAAATAAAACTTGATAAACACTAATTAAAAACTCATAAGGATACCTCCATTAGTTCTCTAACATCTCAAACTTTAAGATGAAGCTCCTCAAAAATTTTGTCGAAAAATTTATCATTTTAATGGCTAGAAGCTCCAACTCCAAATATGTCCAAAACCTTAATATCCTTTCTTTCCTTGCTTCTATAACCCTTCCAAATCTTTTCAAAGCCCATCATTCTTTTCTTGCATGTGATAAAAAATCTCAATTTATTATACAAATCTAATCCTCAAATATAAGAAAATTAATTTTTTAAATGTTCTAGATATCATTACAATTTTTAAAATGTTATAGGAACGCGAAGGAAGAGAAATTTCATGTAAGCAAAAAATGAAATGAAATACAAATAATTACAAAATGATTATGATTCAACAATCATTTATGTAAAATTTTTATCAAATTTCCAATGTGGCACCAAAGTTGTCTATACACAAACCTAATATAACAACAACAATAACATCAAACTTTTGTCTCACTTTAAAAAAAAAAGAAGAAGCATTTGTCTTACTACATGGGGTCGACTTGTTCTCCATTTTGTCTTGTTTACAAACCTAATATTCAACTATATTTATTTACAATAACACCACTAAAATATGAAAAAGCACAATAAAATTATAACTTGTGATTCCCACCTTTCATTAAATTCTTAATGAATTGGACATTGAATGCACAAATGCATAGTTTTGGTTTTTATATATTTTAGTTTAGTTTCATAAATAGTCAAACTTAAGATTATACAAAAATATTTTTTTCTTAAGATTTTCTTTCCCTTAATTCAAACTCCTAGCATCTAAATCAAGAGAAAATTTGAGTCAAGATGATTGTGAGTTGGGATAATTAGCTTTGAGATGATCCAATAAATAGCTAATCAATCAAAATCTATATTAAGCTCCTCTAAATTGAGCTTATCGAAATTTTCTCAGAAATTTTCTTAACAAAATTTGGAAGCTTACCATGCCTGTTATATATTTGATAGGAAGTATCAGCCACATGGATTTGGATTACCTCTAAGAAAGCAGCAGTTCCACTATTTGGGTCAACAGCCCCAAATGTCCATGCATCATAATGGTTACCAACGAGTACATATCTGTATATTCAGATAGTATTAATTTAGTTTTGCTTATTTGTGGGGAATTTACTAAACAATTAAAACATTCAATATCTAAGATGAAGAAAAGCAAGAAAATATGTTAACGGGGCATTGAATTCAAAGAACTCAACTAGTAAACACAAATGACAAAAATGTTATACAAAAGTAAGCAAGGGACTATGTGCTAAGAGAGAAATCAAAAGCCTTTTTTTTTAAAGTAAACTATCAGATACAGCAGGGATGGAATATAAGTAATGTGTATATAGATTTTCAAGGTGTTTCTGGTCTATATGAGAACATGCAACATATTTGCAATATTTAATCTATCTAAGCTTTCCAAGTTTTAAATTTAATTTAAACATTTCTATGAGATCATTTATATATAGCTCTCGTGGAAAACCAACTATTTCTTAGAGGCGAGTTAGGGATATAGATTCTAGATGATGCAAAACTAGAATATGATCATATTTTATTTTAATTAATTATCATTATCTTTTTAAAAATGAAATGTCATTTTCTCAGTTAAAAAAAAAAAAATAAAAAGAAATTCAATGTTAGCTTATCTATAAATATTTAGAATTTAAATATGTGATCATTTTTATAAAGTATATATTCTAATTGCAATACCAAACAATAAATTATCATGAAGATTAATAAAATTAATGTAATATAGATATCCATTTATCAATATTAAGTTATAAAATTAAATATATAATAATTAACAATGATATTAAAATTAATGTAAAAAAATGTGAAGTAGTGAAGATTATTCTCACAAGAATATTGATTTCTTGTGATACTATTTTGATTAAATTTAATTAAATTTTTTCCTTTGAAAAATATAAGTTTGATTTAAAAAAAAAAAACTTATTAAAAATAATAGTGTACTACAACAAGTCAGCCGATTAAACTTGGGAGTATACTATCATGATTTTTTTCTCTGGCATATAGAATTTAGAACTTCATAATTATCTCTTTTGAGCTAGAAATGGTAGCATAAAAGAGCAACAGAAAGAGCGATTGGATCACCCATTTACCCCACAGCCAAAATAACTTCAACAGCAAAAGCCGAATATTTCACAACTTTGAGTTACTGTTGAAGCATTCTGAGAAATTGTGATAAACTATGTTGGAAGAACAGTAAGGGGGAATGCCATCAAACTCAACATTCTATCAATAGCCACAACATGTGAAGCTAATCCAGATTTTTTTTTTCTATGATGGAGAAGCAATATTCAATTTCACCTAGGTTTCATTTAGAACAATTTTTTTGCTACTTTCTAAAAAAACTTTTTAGTACAAAAATTTTTTGAATTTGAAAATTTTGAACTAGAAAGTAGTTTTAGAAAGCTGTCCCAAACGAAAACCTAGTAACCTAGCTATTGATGGCCAAGAAAGACCGCTAGTCAAAACATCGAACTAAAGTGATTTATCTAAAAATGAGCTAAAAGAGTACAAAATGGATTAGTTGAAGTAGTAAACCCATAGATAAGAAAATATAACCCAAATTAAAGTAATAAAAAGTTGAAGAATGCTGTTGAAATAAGGTGGCCACTTAAGCATAAGTATCAGGAATCTGTTTGTATAGTATGTTCTTTGAGAGAAATTTTTGACTAATTAGGTTTTTGGGATAATTTAATAATATCACAAGAATTATTAAGTCCACTAGTATAATCCCCAACCAAACACAAATTGGCTATGAATCTACGAATAATCTCTATAGTGGAAACATGTGTCAAAAAAAGAGAAAAAATAATGAAGCTAACCTAGAGATATCCTTATTTGGTAATAAGAGAGATAGCTTATCTTGAACGGAGGAGGGTAAGTTGTGATGAGTAGTTACAAGGCCTTGTTAAAATGTGTGGAGAAATGACAAGAGTCAGTCTAAGGACAAGAACCCTTATCCTTCTTAATAATCTCAACAAAAAAATCAAGAAATGCATGGAAATGGAGATCCCACAATAAGATAAGCCCTATTAATGGGAGCACCCAAAGAAGCATCATAATATGGCCATACTTGAGGAGCATTACAAATTTTCTTCTATGATTGATGCTACATATCAGTAGAAGGATTGATTACAATCAATTTTCAAGTAAAGATTGTTAGCAATTTTATGAAATCAGATTGTGTCAATCAATTGAGTTGTTCTTTTGACTTAGATTTCAATTTTGTTAGTTGAGCTAGAGGAGAAGTTTATTGAGGGGCCGCAGTAGGCTTGCACCCCCTGAGATAGAGAACTCAACATTAATGTGCAATGTCAAAATATTGTTTGTATATGTGGGATCCGAAAGTTCGCGCCTCGGCCTCTTTGCGACCCCTTTCTTTCTTTCAAGTCGTCGAGGAGAGTTTTAAAAAGTATGTTCTGAGACAAATTTTTAGAAGGCAAATTGGGTTTTATATAAAACACTACCCATAGATTTTGCCCTCATTTTGTGAGGACTTTATGATATGAGTTCAGGTTTCCTATAGCGTAAGCCCCTATAATTAATTATTACTTTCAGTAACGAGAAAGAACTTTCAATTAAGGCTAGTTGTCAAGCAGATACATGGTATCTGGCGTATAGTAACATCATGTTTTGGTATTTTAAAATTTAATATTTAAAATTAAAAATTCACCACCTTGTACTTAAAGAGATGGTGGGGGAATAATGATAGATCCAATCAAGATCCCATGGTTTTTTTATCCCAGGTCATCATGGTCCCTGGTCTACTTAGTCAGAGGAGGTAGTCGACCCCAACTTGATAAAAGGATCCTTTTGACAACCATGGGTTACTTCGCCTAAGGGTACCTTGTAGACCTGGGGTGAATATTTATTTAAGGGGATAAATTTGAATCCACCTTAAATACCAAAGGGCTTTGTGCCCTATCAATCATATCCTATTAATTCATTATTCAAGGATTTGACATTGTTGGGAAATATACAGGCATTGATCATGATCATAGTTTAATAATATTATTTGGTGGCAAAACCACCTAATCAGAGGGTCTGGTCATAATTATTTACCTGTGGTGTTATTTGGAGGCAAAACTATCTGTTAGAGGATACGTTCTACACCTTACTAACAAGAGACATATTGAGAATGAATACTAGTGATATTCTCGACCAGACATTCGCTCTTTGTGAGCTGAAGTGATTTTCTAACTTATTCACCTTGACAAACTATTGTAGGGTTGGATGCGTATTTTACTTTAAGTATTGAGGTGTTTTTAATTTAATTTTAAATATTGATACCATTGAGTGTATTTTATGAGAATTTGGAGGTATTTTGAATATTTGGAGTCCCCTCCAGTTGAGATTTTCTGTCAATACGGCCATCATCGATGTTTCATGGGCATTTTTATTTTTTTGGTTGAACCTTGTCGACTTTATCAACTTGTCAATAGAGGTTAAGATTTGTTATAGGCTTTATGCCTTTATTAATAAATTTTTCTTATTATAGACCTTGAAGGCCTAATATGAATGCATAAAATAAATATCTCTGTCGATGTCGCTACCGTATATTTATTCATTGGTTCAAGTCATATTGACTCATATCTATTAATATAAAAGCATCAGGCCTGATCTTAAATTCATTTATTAATCTACGCAACATCCTAAGATATTACGTGTGTGCATACATCATGCTCGTCGGGGCCCATACGGGCGTATACTTTTATATACATTTTGTAAGATGTATTTATATAATGTTATAAGTATGCAGTACAATATGTGTATATGTCAAATTTGCATATTCACACACATAATTAACCTTTCATATGCATGTTATCATACTCATGCATGTGTGTGTGTGTGTATATATATATATATATATATATATATATATATATATATATATATATATATATATGTGTGTGTGTGTGTGTGTGTGTGTGTGTGTGTGTGCGCGCGCGCGCGCGTACATGCATTTGTATATTGCTTAATATTTGACATATTGTATGTTAGCTTAATGCAATAGTAGATGATTTGCATTTATAACATATTTATATAATGATACAAAGCTTTGTATAGTGCATGATATATTTGCATGCCAGCATAGCGCAACGCTGCTGGACAGTACATTTTACATGTTATGCAATATACTTGCATAATGTATTTTGTATGTTGTAGTGTATATGCGCATGATGTATTTTGCATGTTAATACAATGTGTCGTCATAGTGTGGTTCATTTGCATATCAGATGATGTATTTGCATAATGCCCATGCATATTACAAATATATACATGCTATGAATGTGTCATTACACATTTCGATGCATGAGGGGGGATGTTTTTATAATGATCAACTGTGTAAATGACTGTCATGGACAAATACGTTGGGTTTCGTTTAGGCATTTATACACACCTTATGTCCGCATGTATGCATCTTGTGGATTCAGTGGCATGGTGTAGCAGCGCGTTGAATTTTATTTGTAGTGCATTGACAATGTAGTTTGGCTCATTTATCTTCTATAAGCCATCATTTTCTTTTACGTTCATCCTGTGGGACTGTACATCAACCTGTAAATAAGATGTGCGGTGCATCAGGGGTCCCCTACCTATCGCTTACAAGTAAACTGATATCTGGTATGACAGGCTGTCTCCACAAGTTTACTATATCACTTTATCAATGGCCCATAATTTTTACTACTGATTATCTGCTTTTGCTTACATGTGAATTGTATTGTTGTGCTATGAGTCATTTGTTGCTTTATGCAGGTAGACTATCATGCACTAATAAATCTTCTGTCGTGGTTCGTAGATGTTTGCATTTGCTGCTTGTTGATGTTTGTATTCACTACAAGTTTGTTGCCTTTGTTTGTAGGCAACATGTCATGTTCATTTGAAAAAGTTTTCACATTCATTG
The DNA here is from genome assembly GCA_016618105.1 of Dendrobium huoshanense. Classification (NCBI taxonomy): domain Eukaryota; kingdom Viridiplantae; phylum Streptophyta; class Magnoliopsida; order Asparagales; family Orchidaceae; genus Dendrobium; species Dendrobium huoshanense. The sequence goes on along the minus strand of CM028348.1, from coordinate 38,758,588 downwards.
CATATCAACTTTTATTATTCGTAGCTGCTTGCTTTCACTATAGCTCTTCTATATTTGCCCGTAGATGGCATTATGTATACATGACTCTTCTCATACAAATACCTCATAGGTGTTTGCATTGGATGAATGTTTTCTATATTTGCTTGCAGATATTTGTATTCATTACAAGCTTCTGTGCCTGCTTGTAGATAGCTTGTTATGTGTATGGCAAGTCTTCTACAGTGACTTGTAGATGCTTACACTAGTTGCACACACTCGTCTTTGCTTGCAGGAGATTAGTGTACCCGTAGGTAGACTACTATGCATATTACACGTGCCCATACTCGTGTTCTCGATTTGCAACCAAGATTTTGTGCGCATTTGCAGGCCATTGAGTATGATAGGATTCCTACCATAGTTCTTAAGAGTTCGTATGTATTGATACTCTATTGTGCTATAGGTGTTGCAATTGTTGAGCTTCTTCTGCATTTGTTGTGATCTCTGATCCTTGTTTTTAAAAGATATATTGCACGTCCACACTCACAAAGAGTCTTTCATCCTTGCAGTATACCTACTACAGTTGCTTGCAAGCAAGCTGATTTGTTTATATGTCGATTGATGTTGATTACCGGATGAGCTGCATTTGTCATTAGATTTTCCATGCATGTTAATTATCGTAATTTGTAGGAATTTGGTGTGCTTGTTTGCAGTTAGGCGATATTGCATTCATTGTACATCAAGATTAACTATCCACAAGAGGTTGATGTGTTTGCTTGAGAACTCAATTGAGACTGCGTGTAGGAATGCAACCTTATTTGTTGCACATCCACTTGAGTGTGGCTATAGGGAACTTATTACATTCACAGTTCGTTCACTATCACTGCTTGCAAGTGAACTAGTGTATTTATTTGCAAGTTGGTTGATTGTTGAGCGTTGGGAACTACTACACTCATTGTATGATGATCACTGTTGCTTGCAAGCAGGTCAATAAGTTTGTAACATTAATTGTATATAGGCCACATTCATTTTGAATTCCTAAAATGTACTTTGGTTGATAACTCATCACAATTCATAGCATATCAACACTCTTTCCTTGTAGGAGTTTAATATACTTGTTTGCAATTGATTATCATTAACCGTATACAAGCTACATTCATCTCAAATTCTTTAAACGCACATTAGTTGGCAATTCATTACACTCGTTACATGTCAATTTTCATTGCTTGTGGGAGTTCAATGTATTTTCTTGTATTGGTTGTTGATATCTGCTTGCAATTGTTTAAATGCCACAAGTTAATTAAACTTCATCGCTTGTCATTCGTATGCACTGAGGGCCTATTCACCATGAGCCCCTTGCTTGCATATTTGCTTTTTAATCTTGTTATTTAATTTTACATTTTTATGTCAAATAATAGGGCATGTTCCCATTTTAGCAGTTTAAGTTTTGTTCCCTATATCTTCATTTTAAGTATAGGTTCTCTATCTGTTTAAGTTTCAACAACCTCCTAGCATCTCCCCCATTTAGGAGAAATTTAGGGAGTTAGGACTTCCCAACATGCTATGAGAGCCTGTATGGTAGGTGTCGAGTGACACCGCAGTCCTAGTTCTTCAATTCCACCAAGCTACGAGAACATGCATGGGTCTTTGAGGTACCTGTTTAAAATGCACTGTTTTTTTTTTTTTTCCGTAGGCACTAAAGCACATACACTGGTACTTAAAGTTGTCCCGGCTATGCTACAAGAGCATGTACAGTGCCTAATTGCCTAGCAACAAGTACTGCAACGAGTTCCCTCCCACCACAGTACGAGACCGTGTATCAATGAATTTTTTGGTGCGCCGCGAGCTCCGACAATGAGATTTGAAACATTATACCTTAACAACGAGGTGGCGGTGTTGGGATGACAAGAGTGTTAATGTCGACAGCTGTGTCGAGGTCGAGGGTACGTGGATCGATGCAAGTGCACATAATTTTATTTTTCTTTTCTTTTTATTCTCTTTTTTTTAAACAATAATACTAATAATAACTATTATTATTGTTATGATTAATAATAATTATTATTATTGTCATTATCATAATTAATAATAACTATAATAATAATTAATTAATATTATTAACAGGGAATGAGGGATTGAAAGCTTTAAAGGGATTTTTACCTGTTAACAGGGCCGAATTGAGTAGACTGAGATTATATTTGTCGTCTCTGAAGAAATAGAGATGGGCTCGGCAAAGTGAGGTCAGTTCATTGTGAGGAACGGGTTGTGTGTGGTTGACGAAGTGGGGATCGTTTGGTGTGAAGTTCAGACTCGCGGCAGATGGAATCGGGTTGAGCAAGAGGACTGCTGGGTTCGGATATAGAGAGGAAGTTGGCTTCTTTGCCGTCGAGTGTTTCAGGCTGGGGCAGAAGTGAGAGAGAGCGGAAGAGGGGTGGCGGGTGGGTTTCTCAGGGAAGAGTCGAAGAAGAGAAGCAAGGGATCTAGAACTAGCGGGTGACAGGGTGACTAATATTAGTTTATGCATGTGGTTACCCGTTAAAAATTTAAATTTGCGATCAATATAATTACAGCAAATACCCCTCACTTGTGAGAATCATTCGGCACTAAAATAAAAGAAAAATATTTAAAAATAAAATTCAAGGAATGCACAAAAAAATTGTATGGAATTAACTTACCGGTCAGGCTCTTCCTTCCCTTCGATATGACAGCTATTAAATCTTGGATCATCATAACGGTTTCATTTCCCTAAGAAAATGACAACTTAATAAGAAATGTGCATGTCACATAATTAAGTGAAAAATAGTTTTTAGCATAAGATGTAATTCAATTATTTATCTTTTTTTTTTTTTAATCACATCTTTATCCTAACATTCTTATTTCCACCACATTCAATGTAACAACCAATAACTTTTTTTATTGATCAACAATAAAATTCATATGATAGCTAAATTAATAGATTATTTTTTTAATTACCATATATTCATCATAATATGCTTTTATCACATAATACTCTTGAAGTATTTCTCAATCTTAATCATACATTCTTAACTATGGAAGTTATATCTTCATATAAATCTTTTTCTTATATATAATAAATCTAATATACTTAAAGCACATTTATATCACTTTTTCTTCTAATAAAATTAAATGATAATCATTTACAACACATTATACACTCAATATTTATTTTATTAATAAATAATAATTAATATAATGATATCCTCTATCACCTTCTTGAATGTTAGGATAAATAGTTCTAGTTATCTTCTTAAATTTTTTGTAATAAGTGTGCTATAAAAATCAAATATACTTATATTTTAAATAAAACCCAATCACCAAGTAGGTAAGGTTGAGTAATCCAGGTCCCGGCCCGAGGTGGTACACCGGAGCTCCGGTCGCGCCCTGCCAATCCTCCGGCGCCTCCTGGCCACCAATGGTCCCCAAAATCGCTTCCCCGTCTGTCGACGACACCGGAAGCGACGGAATCGCCGGCATCACGCCGCTTGCCACCACCTCGTCGACGCTCACCCGTTCGCACTCGCTAACGCTAGCCCACCCCGGAGTCGTCGGATCCCCAGCGCCGCGGTAAACGCTACCAACCTCCACGCCACTTGGCGGCAACCACCTTGCTTCCGGAAACCACTTTCCCGTTCGCCCTCCATTGTCTTTCGCATCGACATACAGTATCGCAGCCACCGCACCGGCGATCTGCGCGTTCCTCACGATATCCCCGCGGTACACGAGACCAGACCGCGCGAGAACTACGTTTCCGGCAACCTCCACTCCCGTTGCCCTAAGTTTAGCGAAGTCTTCTACGCGGCCGTAGTTAGCGTAGACGACGCGGCCTGTGGCGGTGCCGGAGCGAGCGTAAGCGTGGAATGTGGGGAGGACCTCAGCCGCGACGTCGGCGAAAGGGTCGCCGGGGTATATTTCCTGGGAGAGATCGAAACTGACGACGGGGGCAGAGACATTGGGGAGAAGAGAAAGGGAGCGATGAAGCGGGTACGAGAGGAGGACGTGGTAGGGGACGATGCGAGCGGGAATGGAGGCAGAAGAGAGAATGCTGAGGATGTAAGCGGCGACGACGGCGTTGGCATCAGTCCCCGCGACGTGGGGCCGGCGGGTGAGGGCTTGTAGATGCTGTGCGGCGGTGTCGTTGGAGGAGAGTGAGAGGAAGAGGGAGTGGTAACTGGAGTTGGAGGGAGGGGAGACGGTGAGTAGGAGGAAGAAGAGAAGAAGAGCGGCGGCGGCGGGAACAGATTTCTGAAGGAGAGAGAATGGAGATCGGCCCTTCATCTCTGCGATGAGGCACTTCGAAACCGGGAGCTTGACTCGCTCTGCGTATACATCTTGAGGAAATTCGAAACGGGGAACATAATGGATTTGGGGATTGAACGGCTGAGATGCGAGAACTAATAATTATCTTTCCGTTCTGTCCTACACAAATAAAATAAATAATGAAATTGTATTGATGCTAATTCTCTAAGAAACTTTTAATGGATGCTTCTTGTCGAGGGAATATTTGCTTGCTTTAAGTGATGAGTCAAAATCTCATTGATGCTCATGCTCTAAGAGAATTGCAATGGATGCTTCTTACTAAGGTCACATTTGATTGTAGCAATTTCGCTATGACTATAGCTTGTAGCTACAAAGTTTTCCTTTTTTTTTTTTGTGGGAATTAGGGGCAAATATGCCCAATTTTATGAAATGAAATGATTTTACATGAAAAATAACAGCATAAAATGTAAGAAAAGCAATAAAAAATTATAATTTATGTTAAAAAAAAAAAGAAATAGCAAAAAACTAAAAAAGTCTAAAAGGCGAAAACTAAAAAAAAGAACAAAACTCTATCTCAGACTTAAGATATAATCTTTCTTTCAAGGGATGAAAAGAATTGCCAACAAATTCACAAATCAGTCCATACAAACATAACAAAAACTCTTCAATATAATAGTATGCCACAAATCAATAAACAGCTTGGTCCTTCAATCTCCAGTCATCCAAACACTAATCCGCTCAAAACAATCAACTAACTTTTAATAGCAACCCCACCCCCCCACAAACATAAGTATCTTAAATACCTAACTAGCAAGACTTGCAACGAAACAAAATAAAATAACTATCTCAGAATACAAAAAAATAAGAAACAACAATCCCTTACCTCATAAACAACATAGAGGACCACTTCTAACTCCTCAAACCAACCTCCCACAAATTAGCCAACAGCACAACCTCCTTCTAACAGCTAGAAAAAGAAGAAGAAGCTAATATTCTAGGACAAAGATAAAAGGCATCCAATCATTACCCATCTAGAAACAATGTCGACTAACAACAATCAACAGATGTCAAAAGAGGCCTCCTTAACTTCAAACATCAAAAAAGGCCCAAAACAAGCTCCACCCACCAAACTCCCTCAAGCATAAAACAATGAGCAAACCAGCCAACAAGCTAGCATCCAACAAAAAGGAACTCAGATTGGTCAATCCCTATGTTAATAGAAATGACCTTCCCAAGATAAGAAAACTAGTTATCAAGCTAGCCATCATAGGTAAACCAACAAATATACCAAATCCTCATTGTCCCTAAAACAAACCCAGTAGCCCACCAACTTGTACAAACATGCAACATCACCAACCTACATAAACTGAAGCTCCAAATACTTAATGATATGAAAAGAATTTTAAGTGCTAATTTTAGCCAAAATTGTATTTTGCTCACAACAACAGAGCAATTGTACTAACTAGCAAATATCCTATTATTTCTTCCTCTCTACCAAAAGTAACCCAAAAAAAAAAGATTTTTGAAAATTTTTATCCAAATTGGAACCAAGAATAAAGTCCAAAAATTTGAAAAAGATTAGACCTAAATATTAAGTGCTCCAATCTAGGAACTAGTTTAGAAATTATGGAGAAAGAAAAGTCACATTCAAAGAAAAGATGATTATGATTTTCCTCAGCTTTAACATAAAAAATACAATTAAGAGGAGCATTTAAATTTTTTTAATGAGTATATCAGCAGTTTTCAAACCATTTAATGATGCCATCCATGCAAAACATGAAAACCTCAAAGCATATCTTTTATGCCAAGTGAAAGAGCGCCTTTCTACCTTTGTTAAGTCATCATAAAAGCCAACAAGAAAAATATTAAAAGAAGTCTAAGAGACCCCATTCCAAAAAATATAGGAAATAGATTGATTATCAATAAGAATAATAGAAATCTCCAAACAAACTTCAGAAAAGAAATAAGGAATTTTCTAGCACCTTGAAATATTCAAGTCTCCCACCATAGTATTTCTAAGATAATAACCATGATAATTCATAATTTCTTGAATCGCTTTACCCCCACACAAAGGACCCCAAAATAAAGAAATAGTGCTATTAGGATTAATGATAAAATAAATCTTGCTTATAATACTTCTTGCAATATTACAAATATATTTCCAAAAAAAGTAGAAGCTTTCTGAGAAGGATGCTTCCACAAAGAAATATACTTGTACTTCACCCAACCAGACAAAAGACAAGTATCATTTAAAATACACCCAATAAGAGAATAAATATAAGCAAACCAGAAAGCACTAGGATCATGAATCCAAATGCCTCCCACATTTATAGACCTACGAATATTTTTCAAATAAATAATATGAAGTTTCTAGCCTCCACCTTTCAAAAAAATAGAAAGTTATAACACACCTTTCTGATAAACTTAAAATATAACTTAGAAAGAATAAGACATCTTATTTAATTAGAGACAATATTACAAATAATAAACTTAATAAATTAACTTCTCCCTACAAAAGATAGAATCTTAGCTTTCCAACATGCAAGAATCTAAATTTTTTTACTAAGAAGAGGTCGAAAATTTGAGAAAACAAGCCTTTTACAAGAAATAGGCAACCCCATATAATTCAAATAATTTTGATAACAATATTCAAAACCTGCCCAAGAACCACTAAACAATTATTAGAAAAAAAATTTCATGCTTTTACTATGATTAACAAAAAAGACTCGAATAATAGGCAAAATAATCTAGAATATCCTTAAGCCATTTAACATTAAAAATAAAAGCTCTCTAAAAAATATATAAGAACATCATCAATATAAAGAAGATGAGAAATAGAATTTGCACCAGCCTTAAAACCTTCAAAATTTAAATTCATAGTATGATCATTTAACAAATTAGATAATACATACATAACAATGCAAAATAAATAAGGAGAAAGATGACAACCTTGCATAAGACCAGAAAAACTAAAAACCCATTTAGGCCTCTATTAGAAATAACAGAGAAAAACATGTCCTCAATATACCCATTAATCCAGGCAATAAAAATATTAGAAAATCCTTTATAAGCCATCCTATATAATAAAAAAAATCTCTAGACACGATGTCAAAATTCTTGTGAATATCAAGTTTAGAACAAAAATATTTATCTTTTGCCTTACTATTAACCTCCTTTAATAATTCAAAAAAACAACAAAATATTATTAGTGAAAATTTTCTTTTAATAAAACCAGTTGACCACGATGAATAATAAATGGCATTACACTTTGTATCATATTAGCCAAAATTTTTATAATAATTTTATAAAAAATATTATATAAGGAAATAGGCTGGAAATCAGTAATCAAGGAAGCATGAGAAATTTTTGGAATAAGAGCAATAGTAGAGGCTTTAGCAACCCTAGATATAAAACCAGAAAAAAAAATGATGCAAAATAGCTCTATAAAGCACAGACCCACAATATCCCAAGAATTCTTAAAAAAAATTAAAGGTAAAGCCATCAAGACCCAGACTAGCAGCAGATGGAGCGAAAAAAATAACCTTTTTAATTTCTTCAAAAGTAATAGGTGTGAAACCCCTAACGTTGAAGAAGCTAAGCTCTCGAACATCGAGGCACCTTTTGGTTTAATGGTTGTAATTTCATTTAAGAAACTTTACAGTTAAGCATACTCATCCTAGAGAAATCTTGAGATAGGTGACCTATTGAAAAATTACACTAACATGACAAAATTTTGAGGCACTTAAGACAAAGCGGATAATAACTTGATAGTTAAAAGTTAGGACTATTAAAAATCATATCAGAGCAATGCCCCAACTGGAAGATGGAAACTAAGTTTCATATAAGACAAAGTAATACACCATGGGAGCCGCCTCTTGAACCATATATGGGTTAAAGTTCTATGTGGTGGGAGTCACCACTTGAACTTGTAAGGGTCACCTCTTGAATCATATCTACTTGGATAATGATTTTGGGATAAAGATATTGATGAGGACATTAGTTACTTAAGTAGGGGTGATTGCGAAATCTCTTAAATAAAAGAAGATAAACTCTTAAACATTGAGGCACCTTTTAGTGTAATGATTAAAATTTCATTTAAGAAACTCTATAATTAAGTATGTTCATCCTAGAGAAATCTTAGGATGTGTGACTTTATGGGAAGTTATAACAACATGAATAAACTGTTAGGCTCTTAGGCCAAATCATACAATATCTCAATAGTTAAGGGCTTGCGATATTATAAGAGGAGCAATAAGAGAAGGAATAAGAACATCAAGAATAGTACTTTCTATAATAATTGAATTAAAAGAAGAAAAAATGGTTTTAAGAGAGTTAAAAATTTTCATAAGATGCTGGACAAAAACCTCAAAAATTTTCTTGGGAATAGATATCATTCCCTTAGAAGAAAAAATAGCATTAATCATATTAGTATTATTATGTCAACAAATTCTAGAATATTCAAAGCCCAAATTATCATCACCACTAGACATCCATCTAGCTTTAGACTTTCGAGAAAGCCAATAAGTCCATAAAGTCAAATTATGATTAAGAAGTTAAATAACCTCTTTTAAAGAATCATTAAGCTGCTTATCCAAATGATTTCTTTTTAATTGAATCAATAAAGATTCTTGTTGATTTTAAATATTGTCAATATAAGAAGACACAAACGTAGAGGAAACCTAAGGTTATTTCTTGATAGAATATTTAAGCTTACATAACATATAATAAAGATCATTAATAAGACAACCAACTGACCTAGCAAAACAATATTTATAAGAATGTTCTTTAATAATAAACAACTTGGTCCTTCAATCTCCAATAATCAAAATGCTAATCAAACAAAAAAAATCAAATGACTCTTAAAGAGCGTCACCCCTATTGAGATTGTTGCAACTTAATTTTTCGATTGTTGAGATTTTTGAAACATATATGTTTTTTATGATTCCAAATATTATTATTTTAATTACAATTTCTCCTAACATATATTGGATATATATTACTTTTATTATTTGTGTGTACTAATATTTCAAAAAAATCATACTCCGGACTATTGAAGACTTCAAGGGAGAATAGATTAGAGTTTATTGTAAATGGAGTCTATATTTTTTACTTTTATTGAGTCTGAGAGAGTGTTAATGTAATTGAGTAACAGCGCACACACACATACTGAGAGAGTATTTAAAATCTATAATTTTTTAAATTAATCATACTATATAATTTAAATTCTCATGGGATAATTTGTTCAATTATTCCCTCATATGAGTAGTTAAATGAACTATATAAGGTAATTAGCGACCAACAAAGTTGGTCGCTAAAAATGTTAATTTGGACGCTAAAGCAAATAGCGACCAAAAATATTTGGGCCGCTGATTTGTCGCAGTAGCCTCGTCGTTGAGGATTTTAGCGACCACTAATTAGTATTGGTCGCTAATATAGAACAAAATAGCGACCATTTTTTTGGATGCTAATGAATGCTTATTTGGATGATATTTAGTAATTTCAATAATTAATTTTATTTATTACATTTTCCCTTTAGCGACCAAAAAAAATTGGTAGCTAAAAATGTTAATTGATAACGAATTTTGTCTAAATTTAATTTTATAATATTTTAATTTGATTAATTTTATAATATTTTAATTAGGTCAACAGAGGCCTTACTAATTTTTTGTCCCTAAAAGATATCTTTTAGTGACCATTTTTTTTTTGTCTCTATTTTTTTGTCGCTATTGACTCATTTTCTTGTAGAAGGGAAGAAAATTTTTCTAAGTATTGATCGTACTGTATGAAGCCTTCTTTGTACAGATACAATCGACGTCCAGATTATGAAATAGATACATCCCTATCATCCTGATGATTTTTAAATTTTTCTAAACTGTTTGTATTATACAAAGTGACTTTCGTACAAACGACATCTAAAGTACGAAAATAATAAGTTCCTTTTTGTCTTGACGAACATTAAATTTTTTTGAACTGATTGTACAGTGCGATACATAGTTCATACAAACGACATCCAAAGTATGAAAATATGGGGTATCATTTCATCCCGATGAAGCAGAAAAATTTTCTTATCCGTTCGTACAACACTAACATGGTTCTTACTTGATGATCATCATGTACGAAAATATTTTATATAGATTTGTACGAAGTAGTTTTTAAACTGTTTGTGCGTACGATTAATAATTTTATTGTATAATCATATATGCTCAAAATAAAACTTTTTAATTTTTTGGATAGTTTTTGGTGTCTTTTATATAAATAGTCCTTAGAAACTGACTTGAGGGTGGTTGTTCTTCTTGATTTCTTTAAGAGCGAGTAAAAGAATGTTTTGGGAGAGTGTTTGAGAGAGAGTTCTTGCAAGTGGAGTGTGAAGGGTCCATAAGGTTACTCAAAGATTATAAGATCTTTTGTGTTTTAGTTACTTCTCTTCTTTTCTTCTTTCTAGTTGCTCGAGAGAAAATCTTTGAAAAAGATCTAGTACACTATTGATACTTAGATGGTGTGAAAGGATGACAGTACTCTGCTGACACTTGGAGGATGTGAAAGGATAACAGTACTCTGCCGACACTTGAAGAGTGTGAAAGGATGATGGTACTCTGCCGATACTTGGAGAGTATGAAAGGATGACGATACTCTATCGCATCGGAGATTGGTGGAAGAGAGAAAAATTATAAAGGATTCTCTGCCTTGCTGTGAGGGTAAAAGGAGAGGCAGTTTAGTAATAGTGCAATACTTGAAGAGGGAGTCTTCAGGAAGTGGACATAGGTCTTGTTGGACAGAAGCACTATAAATCTTTATGTACATTTTTATTTCTGCATTTTTATTTTTCAGCATTTTGTAGTTGTGGTTGAAAAGCTTGTTTGAAAAAGAAAAATCAAATTATTAAGATTATTGAAAGGTTTTCTATTAAAATTTAAGAGGGAATTTTCAATTCACCCCTCCCCCCTCTTGATTAATCTCTTGGGACATTTGCATAGCTTTAACAACCTATCCTAACTTTATAAGTGATATCAGAGCTTTGTTTTAAAACTTAGTTTAGATTACTTTTTGAAAATGATAATGACTACTTTTGAAAACCGTAATACACTTGAAGGGTATTTAATCATTAGACCTCCGTTATTTGACAATATCCCTTTTAACTTTTTGAAAAATCGTATGACTATTTTTGTTCTATCGCTTGACTATCGCATGTTGATTTTAGTACAAAATGGATACACTAGGCCAACTAGACTAGAACATGGTATTAGAAATGAAACACGGTTTGTTGGCTGGATTGCAAAAGAACATGAATTAGCTCATTTAAATATGAAATATTTAAATAATTTTTTTATACACTTAAATTAGAAGATTACATGCATGTTTCTACTTACAAAAGTAAAAAAGAAATTTGGGACAAACTTCTTTGCATGTATGAATGAACTAACGAAGTGAAATAATTTAAATTAAATATTTTGTTATATGATAATAAATTATTTTGTATGAAACCAAATGAATCCATATCTGACATGTACACATGTTTCACTTAAATAGTTACTTATTTGCATGTATTATGTAGGTAACTAAACAATATTAAAATGATTGATAAAATACTTCATTATCTGCCTACAACTTATGATGCTAAAATAACTAATATTATAGAGTATAAGAATTTAAATTTGTATTCTATTGAACATCTTCTTCCATCACTAATTGCTTTCAAAGGAGTGACTCAAAGATAGATTGATGCAAGATAAAAGCAAAAGGAGAAGAACATAGCTTTGAAAGTGAATGACTCGAAGAGTGATCAGTCACGACTTAAGGATGAGGATGATATTGCCTTGATGACCAATCAATTTAGGAGTTTTCTAAACAGGAAGCAAAAGAGATGCCAACAGTTAAATAAAGGTAAGTTCCATAAGAATATTATTATTTCTAATGATGTTATTTGCTATAAATGCAGGAAACATGAACATATCAAATTAGATTGACTTAATCTTAAAATCACTTATAGCAAGAAGAAGGTGGAGGAGAAAACAAATGTGAGAAAGGACAATAAGAAATTTCAACGAGCTTTTTGGGCGGATTCAGCTTTAGATTTATTAGAAATAGAGAAGGAAGAATAAGTCACCAATCTGTACTTAATGACCGATAATCTTAATCAGTTAGATCAAGAAGAGGTATGTGACTTAAGTTATAATCAATTATTAGAAGTTTCTAAAAGAATTCATACGACATATAGAAAACTCAAGAAAATGCATGCTAGGCTGAATTTAGATTTCCAAGAATTATAGAAAATATATGAAATCCATAGGAAAGATCACGCACATATTGATAACAACCACATGAGTTTATTGAATGAATTTGATGATTTGAATAAATAAAATGAATTATTAAAATCATTTTACATTGAATTGAAAAAAGTATTTAAAACTTTCAAGGATGAATCTGAAAATAGAGAGCACTATTTGAAATTTGATAATACAGTGTTAGAAAATATAAACTCATTTCTTAGAGTTAAAGTAAAAGTTCTTGAGGTGAATATGATCCCCGATAAACTTGAAGATTTTAATGATCCTTTTTAAAGTAAAAAATCTTAAAACCTAGGAAGAGAGTTTTATTATCGGATATTGAAAAATTCTTTTCCTAGTATTAAGTGTTTTACTTATGAATGATTGAGAATATTTCACACACTTATATTATTCATAGAAAAACTTATTTAGTTTGGAGATCTAAGATGCATAAAATAAGTCATATTATACATGCATCTAGTTTAATTTTGTTAAGAGGAGAATCCAAACTTATTTGGGTTCCCAAAACTAACATTTGATCATTTTATAGAAACGCTCTCATACAATATCTCGTGAGAGCATTTGATACCTGAACAACATTTATTCAAAGCATATGATTGGAAATACTACACAATTCATTTTGATGGAAGTCAGGAATTAAGGCAAGGTTACACTGGGATATAACACCACTAGGAAAGTGCTAGGCACAAGTATGATAAAAAATTTGAACAATTTCTTTATTGAAAATGTGTTACTTGTAGAAGGCTTAAAGCATAATCGCTTGAGTATTAGTTAGTTATATGATAGAGGATATATTATTAATTTTTTTTTTCAATTAGTTGCATATTAAGTCAAAATGAAATTGATGTACTGCATGGAAATAAAATAAATAATGTGTATATGGTAGATTTAAATTTTATTAAATCTCATAATGTCTTTTATTTAAAAATAATTTCTAATAAATCATGGTTATAGCATAGGAGACTTTGTCACGCTAGCATAAAAAATCTTAGAAAAATTACCCAAAAAGAACTTATTAGAGGTATGCAAAAATTAGATTTTACTAAGGATCACTTTTGTGATGCATGTAAACTAAAAAAATAGGTGAAGTCCTTATTTCATTCCACTATGAATCCTAGAACTAGCAAACCATTAGATATTATTCATATGGATCTTTTTGGACCAATTAGCACTATAAGTATAGGAGGGAAGATATACAGATTTATGATTGTTGATGACTTTCAAGATTCACACGAGTTAAATGTTTATTTCATAAGAGTGAAGCATTTGAGAAATTTAGAAACTTTTGACTTGTATTCAGAGGAAACTAGAATGTGAAATTTTAACAATTTAAAGTGATCCAGAGGTGAATTTAAAAATAAAAAAATTAAAGAATTTTAAAAAGAAAAAAATTTGATCATAACTTTTCTACATCTAAACCCCTCAGTAGAATGTAGTAGTCGAAAGAAAGAATAAAATATTAATTGAAATAACTAGAGCCATATTGGCAGAATATTTACTTTATATTTTTGGGCTGAAGTAGTTAATACAACTTGCTATGTTCTGAATGGGGTGAACATTAGATCAAAATTGAATAAAATATCCTATGAGCTTCTTAAGGGAAGAACATCTAATTTGTCACATTTATATATTTTTGGATATAAGGTGTTTATACATAATAATGAAAAATATCTTTTAGAAAATTTAATCTAAAATCTGATGAAAGAATTTTTTTTGAATATTTTAGTGTTGAAAAATCATATAAAGTATTTAATAAAAGAATTTCAATAGTTGAGGATACTACACATATTGTATTTGATGAATCTAGCATTTTGTAAAAGCCAAGTTTGAAAGAGGATCATATAGAAAATAACTCTCAAAGGATTGAGAAGATAAACTTGGAAGAAAATCTAAATATAGAGAACTATTTGCCTAGAGATATAAAATTTTCTAAAAATCACCTTAAGAAATTAATTTTAGATGAACCTAGTGAGGGTGTTAGAACTAGGCATGGACTTAGCAAAGATGTTAACCATTCTGCCTTTATTTATATAATTGAACCCAAAAATGTTAATCAAATACTTTTAGATGAATTTTAGATTTTTGCCATACAAGAGGAGTTAAATCAATTTATAAGGAATGATATTTGAGAAATTGATTGAAAGGCCAAAGGTTCAAAATGTAGATGAAACTAAGTGGGTGTTTAAAAATAAAATGAATGATTTAAGAGTTATGATTAGAAATAAAGCTAAATTACTGGCTACAGGGTATAATCAAATTGAAGGTAATGATTTTGAAGAGACTTTTCTCGTATAGCAAGACTTGAAGCAATTAAAGTTTTGTTAGTTAAGTGTCACAGAGATGAGGATGCTTAGGTGGATGAGTGGCTTTACCCTTAGAGATAGGATACGAAATGAGCATATACGTGAAAAGGTTGGAGTAGCTCTAGTAGAAGATAAGATTAGAGAAAGTCGCCTTAGATGGTTTGGTCACATAAAACGGCGGCCTTGCGATGACCCGGTTAGGAGAGTTGAGGTATTAGATTTGACTTATGTTAAGAAAGGTAGGGGTAGACCTAAAAAGACTTGGTTAGAAAATATTAGGAAAGACCTTTCTTTATTATATTTAAACGAGAATTTGACTTTTATTATGACACAATTGAGAAAAAGGATTCATGTAGTCGACCCCATGTAGTGGGATAAAGGCTTGATGTTGTTGTTGTTGTCTTTGCCTATTTTAGAGATTATAAACTATTTCAAATGGATGTAAGAGTGTCCTTTTAAATATGGTGATCCAAGAAGATATATATATATATATATATATATATATATATATATATATATATATATATATATATATATATATATATATATATATTGAGCAACTTTTAGGTTTTGAAAATTGGTTTTGAAAATTCTAAATTTTTTAATTATGTATATAAATTGAAAATTACATTATATGGATTGAAACAAATACTTAGGAATTGATATGAGAGGTTAAGCGTTTTTCTATTAGAGAGATCTTTTATAAAAGAAGTGTGGACACCACTTTCTTTTTGAAGAAATTAGGAGATAATATACACATTGTTTATATATATGTTGATGATATCATTTTTGGATCTACAAATAAAAATTTTTGTGATGATTTTTCTAAAATAATGAGTAGTGAATTTGAGATAAGTTGAATGGGAGATCCAAGTTATTTTCTTAATTTCAGTATTAAACAAATAATTGAGAATGGAATATTCCTTAGTCAGCTAAAGTATATTGATGACATCCTAAAAAAATATGAAATGAATAATACTAAACCAGTAACTATACCAATAAGTTTCTCAGTTCAGTTGGATAAGGACCTAAACCAAAAAATCTGTTGATCAAAAAAAATTTAGAGGTATAATTGGATCATTACTCGGCGAGCAGCCCTGAAACTAATAGGCCCGGAAAAGGCCTTTTTTTTCATGGTCGCGACTGTTGTCTTGTAGTAGAGTAGGGCGGGGGAAGCTACCGCTTCTACGACAGCTCTGCTTCCTCATCTTGCTTTTGACAACACTTCTACTTTGCTTGCTTCTCTCGCGCTTGCTTGCGTAAAGGCTTAGAGTCCTTTTTTCTAGGTCTAATTTGTCAAAGAGAATGATCTATTTAACTACTAGCAGACCATATATAATGTTTATTATTTAATTGTGTGCTAGATTTCAATTTGATGCAAAAGAATTATATTTGACAACAGTAAAAAGGATTTTAAGATATTTGTTGGGAACTCAAAACTTAAAAATTAGGTAACATAAATATAGCTCTTCATTTGAAATTATTGGATATTCTTATTCAGACTTTGCAGGTTGTAGGGTTGATCGAAAGAGTATATTTGAAACTTATCAATTTATAGGAACTTCATTACCTTCTTGGTTTAGTAGAAAATAAAATTATATAGCTGTATCTACTATCGAAGTTAAATACATTATCTTTTGAAGTTATGTTGCATAAGTTCTTTGGCTAAAATAATAGTTGATTTATTTAGAATTTATAATAGGCATAATTGCAATTTATTGTGATAACACTAGTGTCATTTATATTTCCAAAAATCTTATCTAACATTTTAGAACCAAACATATAAATATAAGGCATCATTTTATTAGGGATCATGTAGTCAAAGGAGAAATTGAATTGAATCATATTTCAAATAAAAATCAACTTGCATATATTTTTATAAAATCACTAGCCTTTGAATTTTTAGCACATTCAGAACAAGGTTATATGTGATTGATCTTAATACTTAAATAAATTTTTTTGAAAATTTGATATATTCTTTATGTGTGTTTGATTTAATTTTTCAATTTTATTTGTTTTTCTTTTTGTTTGTGTGTATATTTATTTTTATTTTTGTTTTATGAGTTTTAGTTTGGACATTTGTTATTTGTTAAAGGATGATGAATTCTGAGAAATTTTTGATTTTCATGCTTTATTTTATAAGTGTTTTGTTCGTATTGTATGAAATTTTCTTGTAATGTACAAATTATGTAGCATATCTATAATTGTTTTTGGAGTTGAACACACAAAATTTAGCATATTTCATACTGTACGATGATGTCATCATACAGTACGATATGTATATATTCATATATACGCATGTGGACAGTTATCCGGTTAGAATTAGTTATTATAACTAATCATATGTGCGAAATCGTCTTTCATTTGTAAGATCCAGTTGTCAATTTCTGTGAGGGATAAACCTAATCTTCTTTAAAAAGATCATAAATTTCTGATCATCCTGGACAAACACCTTTTCATCTGTACTAACGCATGGTCAAAAAGCATGTACAAAAGGATGCTTCGTAAATGGTATTTTTAATAAAAGTCATATCATTTTGGACGTTTCCATTCGTATGTATGAAAATAATTTCATCCCGTATGATCTTCATATCATACGTACGAACCAAATTTTATACGGTACGATATGTCTTTTTTTATATAGAAGAGTGTTTGAAATCATTTTCATTCACTTTCAAACCCTTCTCTAAAACCTCTAGAGCCTATGACTTAGGAATGACAAGCTCCAACAAACGCTCATGAGTTTATAAGGGATCGTCATCTAGGGGTGTCGATGACAACTTTTTGTCTAGGAATAATGAGGATGCATTCTTTCGGTATGTAATCGCCAAAATCACACCATCTAGACTCCTCATTTAGGATGAAATCCACTTTTTTATCATGCCACTTTTTGCTTCAACTCAGTTCTCTTTTATTCTGATCTTGATCTACACCTACCACAAAGAGTCCTTTCATTATTTCTTAGTAAACATGAGATTCAATGAGGATCAAACAAGGATAACCTCTTTTGTTCAAAAATAATAAGTCGAAATCACAAAGGAAGATTTAGTAACTTTTCTTTATTTAAGGACTCATGGCACTAGAGCTCACATATTGACCTATAAATCTTATTATGACTGGACTGAAATTAATAAAATTCTTAAAGGTGTAACTCAAGTATGTCACTTAGCGAGAGTCTACACATTGAATCAAAATGCACGGATCATCCAGTATGTCTTAAGAACTTCACTCATTCCTAAGGGTGATGATCATATAAATATGACTCCTCTCCTGTCCATTGTCACATATTTGATCATGATCAGACATCTTTTTGATGAGGCCCAACTCATCATGGATTACATTTATAATCTTTATGAAATTTGGCTTCCTCGTCATAAGATGAATAAGAATATTGCTCTAGGATACTTAGTGACATACATTTTAGACAAGAAGTACCACATTCTTTATCTTGATTCTCCCAATAAAATGCCAATCTATTTTACCAATGCTTCTTTTTAATCTTTGTTTGGGAGAGACTAGAGTTCTAGTGGAGGTTCTAAAGAAGGGGGAGCTACTGCACCTGCACCTGGACTTGATCAGCACTACTTTCAGGAGTTGGTCTAGTATTTTGATCATATAGAAACTCACCTTGATCAACTTTTTGATCAAATTGAGACATTTTTAAATTAGTAGGATGCAAGGTACCAGGAGGATATGGGATGGATCCGTGGTCAATATGATATGGTAAATACAAATGTAATTATGATGAATAGCTATTTTTTAGTTTTCAACCAGCCACCTCCTTTGGATTAGTGCCCCTCTGAGTTTTAGTTGTACTTTTTTATGTTGCTTCTACTAGTCTTTTACTTGTAATGTGTTGTTGTTTTTTTATTTTTTTTGTTGAAATTTGCTATTTTCAAATAATTATGTTTTGTTGTTAGTTATTAAGTTTATCGATGTGATGACTATGTGTGTTATCAGTTGATATCATTATATTGAATGTATTAAACTCTTTTGATATTTATGAAAAATGTTATGTTTTGCAAACTTGTTTTTGCTTCTTATTTTAAAATGTTAGTATGTCTATATAAAAAGTCTTTTGTAATTGATCTAAAAATGTGCTATAAATTAACTTTTTTTACAAAATTAATTTCATTATGAAATCCAATTTTTAAAAAATTTAAATTAAATTATAAAAGAAGATAAATTTCAAGTTCTTTTAGGCAAACATAATTAGAATATAACTATTGCAATTTTGATGTCCTAATTTTTTTATTTTCTTTTTAAATGTGATTATTTTTATTATTAAAGAAGTTTGTTTTTATATTACTGATTTGAAAAAAACTCAAAACGTATAACAAAAGAAATGCACAATGTGCACAAATGAAAAGAGGCACAAAATTAGCCTAAGTAGAAAAATATGCACAAAGTGTGCCACGCATATTTAAAAAGATGCGCAATGTCGCCAATTGAAATTTGTCTTTATTGTGTCCGTTTTACTATTATTTAATCTCTAATTCAAATCAATTTATTTTTCAATTATATTGTATATTAAAATTGAAGTTAACTAATCTTCATTTTGTCATTTTGTAATAATCATCCTTATTTATTTTATCTAGATTGAATCATGATCTTGGTTAACTTTTCTTATCTTAATTATTCTTTGATTTAAAATTTTAAATCTTTCTTTTTAGTCTTATGAAATTAATAGTGTTATTGCAATTATTTTATAATAATTGTCAAGATCAATTCTTTTGATTTCTCGTTTGACATATTTCATTTAAATTTCTACTCACTTTTTGTTGTTGTCAAAAGGGAGAGAAAAATCTTGTTTGTGTTTGTGTTTGTGTTCGTATCTTTCACTGTCGTTGTGTTCGTGTCTTTTCGTGTCTTTATTCATGTCTTTCATTGTTTTAGGGTTTTTAAGTGTTTCTACTCTTCATGGAATATCCCTATATTAAAATATTCATTCATTTAGGAGGAGCTAAGGAGAAATTTAGGGTATAAATATTAGCTCAAATAATAATTATTTTATCATCATAAAAAAGGGAAAGATTGTTGCAACTTAGTGTTTCAATTATTGAGATTATTACAACATGTGTGTTTTTTATGATTCCAAATATTATTGTTTTAATTTCTATTTCTCCTAATATTTATTGGATATATATTACTTTTGTTGTTCATGTGTATTAATATTTAAGGGAATTCATAGTCCAAACTGTTGAAGACTTCAAAGAATAATAGATTATATTTATTATAAATAAAGTTTGTATTTTTCACTTTTATTGAGTCTGAGAGAGTATGATTGTAATTGAGTAACCGTGCATGCACACACTGGGGAAGTGTTTAAACTTTATAAAATTTTAAACTAATCATAATGTACAATTTAAATTCGTACGGGATGATTTGTTCAGTTATTCCCTCCTACGAGTAGTTAAATGAACTGAGGGAATAAAATTTTTCTAAGTACTGATCATACTGTACGAAGTATTCTTTGCACGGATGACATCTAGAGTACGAAATAGATATATCCCTGTTCATCTCGATGATTCTAAATTTTTCTGAATTGTTCTTACTGAACGAAGTGACCTTCGTACAGACGACGTCCATAGTATGAAAAGAACAGGTTCCTTTTCATTTTGACGAACATCAAATTTTCTTAATTGATCATACTGTACGATACATAGTTCATACATACGACGTCTAGAGTACGAAAATGTAGGGTATCTTTTCGTCCTGACGAAGCAGAAGAATTTTCTTAATCGTTCGTACAGTATGAACATGGTTCGTACTGGACTATCATCGTGTAAGAAAATATTTTGTACAGGTTCGTACGAAACTGTTTTTGAATTGTTCGTACGTACGATTAACAATCCATAAGAGTAAAAAAAAAACAACAAAATAAATTAGGAGAAAAGAAACCTCCGGATGGGAGGAAGAAACACTCGCAAGCACCAAGGGTTACACGCAAACCCTAGCAGAGCCTTTTCACACAGCCACAAAGTAAAAATGCATCATCAAATTTTTCTTCAACTTTCCTTAAGATGGGTAAATATTTTAAAATTTTGGCACCTCAGTTCCTAAGATGGGAATGATATAATTCCTTGTTATGTTGATACTTCTCATGAAAATTCACTTGTTGACATGATTCTTGATGAATTATTTATATTGAAAATTTGTAGAATTAACTTTAGAACCATATAAATTATGATTTTAGCATATTCATAATCAAACTAATTGTCTCCACAAGATAAACCCAAGGATAACAAAAGTGATTCAATCCAAGTCCATATGTGTCCAAACAAGTACTTAGAAACCCAAGAAGTCAGCACTAATACGCTCACAAGTATGGCACCACAATGCTCTCATTCAGTTCATGCATGCAAGAATTTTCATGAGAGTTATTTACATGTCATTAACAAGTTTTAACAATGTAAAAATTTTATGTTATTGCACTTATAATTTTACTACAACTAAAAAAAGATTAAGAACATGCTAACAATTTTGTAACCACATCTTCTTCAATTTTTTTTTTTATAAGAATGTATATTTTGTCTTTGCTCAACAAATCTGAAATGATTTCATATGCATCAAACTCAATGTTGATGTTTGACATTACACAGTTCTTTTTTTAGGTTAATTAAAACAAACTCACACACATCATATATGTAAGACTCGAACTCAAGACCTCTTAGTTGGTAGTCAAAGCTCTCAACTAACAAGACCAAAATGAGTTGCATGACAACACTAATAGTGACACCAAGCTAAAAATCAAGCTCCATTTTTTTGTTATACTAAAAAATGTGTATACACATTCAAATCATATTTTAGAGTATAAATTGAAGGAAAAAGAGACAAACAAATATAAAAAAGTATAAAAAGTTA
Organism: Dendrobium huoshanense; assembly: GCA_016618105.1. Taxonomy (NCBI): domain Eukaryota; kingdom Viridiplantae; phylum Streptophyta; class Magnoliopsida; order Asparagales; family Orchidaceae; genus Dendrobium; species Dendrobium huoshanense. Next base: position 38,736,885 of record CM028348.1, on the reverse strand, counting down.
TGAAAAAACATATGTTATACAATTTTATTTTCAACAACATTAAATACATGAAGTTAGCAACCAACAAAATAATAAACTCAAGAAAGTTGCTATTTGTGAATTTTTATATCCTATTAAACCACAATATTTTATAAGAAATTTTTCATGAAAGTAGCAAAGGATGTTATTTATGTTTTTTTTTTAAATTAAAAACCTTTTTATGAACAATTTTACTACAAAAAATCACTGAAGAAAGAAATATATGCATGAATTCTCTTAAAATATAAGAATTTTAGCATAGAGATATTTGATAATAATAATTCTTCTATAGAATTTCACAATATAAATACTCTCATCTAAAAAAACATGATCAAAATTATGTGAATAGATGTAGGAACAAGCAAGAAAAATAACTGAAAATGATGAAAATAAAATGCTTAATGCAAAAATTAGAGAATATAAAGAGAGAATAATAATAATAATAATAATATTTAAACATGTCGTTAAAAAAATTATATTTAAACTTAGATACCCAAAAATTACATATTAACAAAAATTATAAGGCTTGACCATTCCTAGGAAGTTAGTAGCTCAATATAGATCTCTCATTGGAGCCATAAACCTAGTAAATTCTCCCAAAATATAATTTCAACCTTCCCTAAAATTGGTGTGTCGATTGGAACAAAATTATTAAAATGCTTACTCTAAATTCTTCAAATGTGCTTGAACTCAATCAAAGTGGCTCTGATGGGCTTTGAAAGTGTCAGAATTGAGTCAAACGTTGCAAAATGGACTTCCAAAATACTTGAATAATTCAAGCTCATACTAGGTCAGGTGGTTAGCATACAGATCATTATCAGCATATTGATTATGAGATCATTAAGACACTTATTGTTGAATGAATAGTCTATGATTACATAATTCAATAAGAACCTTCCAAAGGTGTGTTATGAAATGTTGGATTGATTTATCAAAATGTCACTCCAAAATATTATAAATATAGATAAATTTCTTAACATAAAAGAGGACCTAAACTTTAGATTAGAGGGCTTGGAGATCTGAAGAACTATAGAACTCTACTTGACTTTCAATGTTGATGATCGCAACAAGCCATCACCATTGTGTCACTGCCATTGCCCAATTGTTATCATAAACCAATATTACTCAATTGTTATTGACTCACCAACATAATTTGATAGTTATCATCATCCCTCTATCACTCCCACAATTTCTATTATAAGTATAGGTGACCAAGCACAAGCTCACAATATTTCAATCCAATTGTCCAATTGTGAAGAAAAGCATACTTGTGTATTCTTCTAATTTATGGCAGGTTATTTCAATTGGGGCAAATCTTATGATTTTTTTCTTCTTTAGTTTTCTATATTAAAATTCTAGTATGCCATGTACTCTTCTCTTTTATCTGTGTGCTTGATCTTCTTGCAAGGCTAAGATGTAAGCAACACAACCAGTTGGAATTACTTTTTTTTTTTAATTATTAAATGTATTATAATAATAGAATTTATAAACTCATTTTTTACTTTTATTTTTAAATTAAAATTTATTTTATTTCAAGAAAAATCTGAAAATACAATATTGTAGTTTTCAAAAGACTTGCTGAAAACAAGTATGAAAACCAGGGGCAACTTGGCTCAACTAAGATTTCACTCAAATAGATATGGCAAATTTGTTACTCTGAATTTAAATATTTAATAAATTCTACTTGGGTTAAATTTTAAAAATTAATAGGAAAAATAGATGTTAAATCTAGTAAATTATTTCATTACTTATTTGAGATTTAAGGATTTATTTGATTAAAACATCTTATTATATTTATTTTATTTATACTAATCTTAAATTGACTAACTAAATTATACACAATAATTTATATCACTACTTAAATATAATAACTTTAATTTAATTGAAAAAAATTAAATTAAAGGTTTTAATTAATGAATCTTAAGCACTAAAATTGATTTAAAATTTAATTCATATATCTTAATTATTTAAAACCAAGTAATATTAATAATTTTAACATCCTAAACTCATATCTTTCTTCTCCAAAATTTTGAAACCTCCATGACAAAGAAGCCACGTGGAGAGAAATTATTCTGTGCGGACACCGGACAGTCCGAATACCAACCAAAATGCGCTATGTCGCCCGATATACAGCGGCACCGAGCACCGATAAGAGTAAAAAAAATGACGTGATGTATTTTGATTGATCTCCAGAAGCCGTCCGCACAGAATAATTTTTCCACAAAGTCTCAATAAAAGCTCGCTGACAGAAAATCAACAACACGCAAATAAGGAAAAAAAGTACATAAAGCTAGGAATGTTTAAGCTGCAGAGCCTATTCTCTCTCTTTTTTTTTTTTTTTTTTTTGACATTTAGGCCATTTAATGCAAACTCACACACATAACGCATGCACAAAGACTCGAACCCAAGACCTCTTAGTTGGAAGCATAAGCTCTCAACCAAGGCCAAAGTGAGTTGTGTGCAGAGCCTATTCAAGAACAGATTCAGAAATTTGAAGGACCAAATGATTAGAAATAGACAGAAAGGCATTAAAAATGGTTGACGGAGAAGCATTCCATGCACAAATTAGTGGCTGCCTATGGGCTCTGATATACAGAATAAGAAATCAGAAGTGTTTACAGGCCTCAACGGTCACTACTAACATATATAGCAAACTCTGGAAGAAAAATATTACATTTTAAGGGAAATGAAGAACAGAAGTTAAACTTTAAATTATTTACCTCTCCACTTGCATCCTCTTGTCCCTAATTGGAAGTGGAATCGGTTGCTGTGCCTCATGGGGGTGATCTGGACCTTCATAGACTTTGAGATGAGTAAACAAAGCCCTTCCCAGCTGCACAAAACAATTGTCATTAAGTGTTCTAAGAACTCCAATTCCATTTGAATGATTATGGTAACTATATGATTCGGAGATGGGCGACAGTTAGAATATGCTAAGGCAATACATAAACTTAACTAGATGCTGGCTAAGATGTCTATGCATAGGGTCATTAACGATTCAGGTTTCATTTGGGACAGCTCTTTTATTGTTTTCTAAATCTATTTTATAGTACAAAAATTTATAGATCTAAAAAAATTTGTACTAAAAAATAGCTTTAAAACGTGGTAAGAAAGCTATCCCAAATGAAACCTCAATCTCGAGCTGGAGTTGAGTATAAAGTTGTTAGATCTAAAGCTTGGACCGGGTAAACTTTGGTTAAAGTTTGGCTCGATTCAATCTAAACATGGATCATTAATTTCCATCCAAATTTGATTCGACTAAAAAATTAATCGATCTTTAATTTCTAAAAAAATTTCAGTCCACATAAATCAATACACACACATATATATATACAAGCAAATACATAATTTTATATTTTGAGCAGATTGGACCTGTTCCAAGCCATACTAAAAATTGACTTTAAGATCTAGCCCAGCTCAAAATTGGGCTCATGATCCATTTTTCTGGCTCAACTCAAACTAGTCAAAAATCGATTCAACCTTTGAGTGATCTGTTACGCCAGTTCAAGCAGAACCAACCCAGCCGGCCCGTTGGCTCCTCCTGTCTTGTTCCGCCCAATGGATGGGTCCCATCCATCCAATTGAATTCAAAATGAAGAGAGGGGGCAGCTAGACCTTTGGGAGGGAAATTAGATTAGGAAAGCTTTTATATTAAAGTGCAGAGGGGAATAGGGGAGATTATGTTTGGTTTGATTGAAAATTAGGTTTCTTGGTGTTTGGGCTCTAAACTCTCTTGTCTAGAGATTTAAGAGAGACAATCATCTCTCGAGTTGAGGATCTCTTGTATCTTGCTTTGTGTTGGTTTCCCTTCGTTTTCTATAAGATATTGCTATCATTTGATTGTCTTCCACGACGTTTTCTACATTTTTCTCGTTGTTTCTACCGATTATTGTTAGGTTTTCTAGCAAACTCAAGTAGATCCGATAGAATTACTTGCGAACTCAAGTATTTCCTATCAAATTGGTATTAGAGCAAGTCGTTGGACCGGTGGAGGGCTATTTTCGACAAATTTCAGCGGTGATTTTTGCCCGGAAGGGGAGAAAATTGCTGTTTTTGGAATCTCAAATCCAGATTTTGTGAATTTACAAGTTTTGGATTGTGATGGCGGCCAAAAAATGTGGATGCTCTGGAGGAAAAGCTTGAAGGGAAGATGAATCAAATCAAAACAACGGTGGAGGAAAGGATTTCCTCCATGGAAGGACAAGTCGCCGATCTATGGGACATGATGAAGAAGATGTTACAAATTTAAAATCAAACGGCGGCTTCCGTGGCAAAAGGGGTGGAATGAAAAAGTAAGAATTATGAAATTTGTAGGGAGGAAGATAAGGTGTAAATCATGGAATGAGAAAAAAGAAGACCCCATCAGGAGCCTGTCCAGATGGAAGAAAGAGGAGGTGGATATGGGAAATGCCATGAGGGATACTATGGTCGTCAAGGTGCTGATTTTGAAGAAAGAAAGGGGGAATTTGAAGAGGGTTCGGGCTATGGCAGGGCAAGGGAAGACCGGGAAATATGAAGAGGGCCTAACACTTAGGAGATGGAAACTATGGAAGAATCAGGGGGAATGAAGGCGACCAGAAGGTGAGGAAGTTGAAGATGCCCATATTCGAATGAGAAAATGTGTATGGGTGGATTTATAAATTGGAGCGATACTTAGACATCAATGGGCTGACGGAGGAGAAGAAGCTGACAGCAGTGGACTTGTGCTTGGAAGGAAAAGCCTTATCGTGGTATCAGTGGAGAGACCATAGGAGGCCTATCAGGAACTGGAGGGAATTCAAGGACTGCATAATAAAATGTTTCCAAACTGACCGGGAAGGAGATTTCTATAAGCAGTTCTTTGCTCTGACACAGGAGGGATTAGTAGCAGACTACTGTGAGCAATTTGAACACCTAGCTAGCAGGGTGGAGTGACTCTCAGATATAATATTGGGGGAAAATTTTATGAAGGGGTTGAAAATGGAGATCCGAGCAGCAATGAAGGTTTTGATGTCCCGTGACTTAGGGGAGGCCATGAAGTTGGTCATGTTGGTGAAAAATCAGAGGAATCTAGAGAGGGGAGCTAGGAGTAGCAGTATAAAGGAAACTTACAAGATGATGACCACCCATCTAGCACCTAAAGGTCCTGCAACAGGAGTCAGTCGAGAGGCCACCAAGGAGAAGACAAGAGGAGGAAATGGGAGAAATTTCAAGCGGCAGACAGAGAAAGAGATGTAGGAGAAGAGGGCTAAGGGGTTGTGCTTCAGGTGCGATGACAAGTACACGCCAGGGCATCGGTGCAAGGACCAAACTCTTCAGGTTCTCACCGTCTGTGATGATGAGGAAACTGAGGGAGGTGAGGAGACAGAGGAGGAGATGGAGGAGAAGCTGCATTTGAATCTAACTGAGGTTTCCCTGAACTCAGTGGTATGATTCACTACGAATCATACTATGAAGGTGAAGGGGGAGATAGAGGACAAGAAGGTGGTGGTGCTGATTGATAGTGGGGCTACTCACAATTTCATTTCCACCCAGGTCGTCGACCAATTGGGAGTGAGATTGGTGGATACCGATTGTTACGGGGTGATGATGGGTACGGGGAAGGTGGAGAAAGGGTAGAGGATTTGCAGAGTGCGATTGACTATCCAGGAGATTCAAGCGAGGGAAGATTTTTTTTCCACTAGAGCTTGAGAGTACAGATGTTATCCTTGGGATGAAATGGTTGCAAACTTTGGAAGATACCAAAGTGAATTGGGGAGTACTCACGATGGAGTTGATGGTAAACGGAAGGAAGGTGGTGATTAAGGAAGATGCGGGGCTATCCAAATTCATGGTTTCTATTAAGACAATGGTGAGGGATATACAGTTGGCTGGCAGAGGGTATTTGGTGGAGTTTCAAAGTCTGGAGGGAGCGAGATTGGAGGGAGGGAACATACCCCTCTCCATTCAGGTGTTGATTTCCAAGAGGTGTTTCAGCCACCTCAATGATTGCCACCGCCGAGGGAGCAGGAGCATGCCATCATGTTGAGGGAGGGAGTGTCACCCATTAGAGTACGACTTTATCGCTACCCTTAGTTCCAAAAAGATGAAATCGAAAAGTTGATTAAGAAAATGCTTGAGGTAGAATCATCAGACCCAACATCAGTCCTTTCTCTAGCCCAATTCTATTGGTGAAAAAGAAGGATGACAACTGGCGTTTTTGTGTGGACTACAGAGCACTCAACAAGGAAACTGTACCTGACAAGTTTCCTATACCAGTCATTGACGAGCTGTTAGATGAATTGAGTGGAACATTGATCTTCAGCTAGATAGACTTGAAATTAGGTTACAATCAGATCCGGATGGAGGAGGATGTACCCAAGATAGCCTTTAGAAATCATGAGAGATATTATGAGTTCCTGGTGATGCCTTTTGGCCTCACCAATGCTCCCGCTACTTTTCAATCCCTTATGAATAAAGTTTTCAAACCTTATCTCAGACAATTTGTATTGGTATTCTTTGACGACATTCTGGTCTACAGCAGGATAGAGGAGGAGCACTGGGAGCATTTGAAAAGGGTGTCAGAGGTACTGCAGGAGCACCAATTGAGGGCCAACTTGAAGAAATGCTACTTTGCACAAGTCAGTGTAGAGTACTTGAGACATATTGTATCAAATGAAGTGGTGGCAGCAGATTAGTCCAAAATTAAGGCAATGCTAAAGTGGCCAATGCCGAAAAATCTAAAGGAGCTGAGGGAATTTCTAGGATTTACAGGGTACTACCGAAGGTTTGTAAAAGGGTACAGCACCATAGCATGACCACTCACTAAGAAGTTGAAGAAGGATGGGTTCCTATGAGGGGAGGCGGCCACATCAGCATTTGAGAGCCTGAAGAAGGCGATGACTACGGTACCGGTCCTAACTTTTGCTAGATTTCACTCAGACCTTCATTGTGGAGACAGATGCGTCCGAGTATGGGCTGGGTGCAGTGCTTATGCAGAGTCGTAGGCCCATTGCCTATTTCAATCAGGTAGTGACTGCTAGAGCTTGAAGACGTGCCTGAGATGCTTCGTATCGGAGACACCTAAGCTCTGGACTAAGTGGCTATCATAGGCTAAGCACTGGTACAACACCTCTTTTCATTATGCTTCTCAGATGACTCCATTTAAGGTGTTATACAGAAGGAATCCTCCCCACTTGGTACACTTTGGGAGTAGCGCACTCCCGTTTCTTCAGTAGATGAGTACTTTGAGGAGAGGGATAGTGCTGGAAGAAATGAAGAGACATCTACTAAGGGCTCAACAGATTATGAAGAGACAAGCGGATGGGCATAAGAGGGACATCCAGTTTGAAGTGGGGAAGAGTGTTTTTGAAGCTCCGCCCGTATAGACAGAAGACAATCGCCAACATGAGGAATGAGAAGCTAGCTTCAAGGTACTTTGGGCCTTATGAAGTGCTGGAGAAGATCGGAGCAATAGCATAACGACTGAAACTACCATCAACGACGACTATACATCCAGTTTTTCATGTATCGCAGTTGAGGAAGGCCATTGGTGACTATACATCCAACACCGAGCTACCGACTATACTGACTAAGGATTTAGAGGTGGTTTTTGAACCCTTAGAGTTGATGGGGGTTCACAAGAAAGAAGAGGGAACTAAGGAAGTGTTGATCCAGTGAAAGAACCTCCCTGATTACGAAGCCACGTGGGAGCCATACGAGAGGGTGAAACAGCAGTTTCTGAGTTTTCACCTTGAGGACAAGGTGGTTCTTTGAATGGGCGGTATTGTTACGCCGATTCAAGCAGAAATGGCCCAGCAGGCCCGTTGCTCGGCTCAATAAACTTACAGAAGGCAGAAGCAGTCCGCCTCCTCCTGTCTTGTTCCGCGTGATGGATGGGTCTCACCCATCCAATTGAATTCAAAATGAAGAGAGGAGGGCGGCTAGAGCTTTGGGAGGGAAATTAGATTAGGGAAGCTTTTATATTAAAGTGCATGAGGGGAATTATGTTTGATTTGATTGAAATTTAGGATTTCTTGGCGTTTGGGCTCTAGACTCTCTTGTCTAGAGATTTGGAAGAGACGATCCTCCTCTCGAATTGAGGATCTTTTGTATCTTGCTTTGTGTTTGTTTCCCTTTGTTTTCTATAAGACATTGTGTGGGCTCCAAAAATTCGGCCCCGGCCTCCGCTCGCTTTTCTTATTCGGCGAGGGAGTTTTAACGAAATAAGTTCCGAGGTAAATTTTGGAAGGCAGATGGGTTTGTAGATAAGACACTACCCAGAGATTTCGCCCTCATTTTGCGAGGACTTTATGATCTGAGTTCTGGTTTCCTATAGGCGCAAGCCCCTATAGTTAATTACCCCTCCCGATCACGAGAGAGAACTTTCGATTAAGGCTAGTCGTCAATCAGATACGTAGTAGATACATGTTATCTGGCATATAGTAGCAGCAATGGGTTTAGAATTGGGAATTTGGAAGATTGAAAGATTTGGAGATTTGGAAATTGAGTTAAAAGTTTGAAAATTTGAAATGTTTGATATTTAAAATAGAAATTGCACCATCTAGCACTTAAAGCGGATGATGGGGGAATGGATGATGGACCCGATCAAGATCCCATGGTTCCGTCGTCCCGGACCATCGTGGTCCCTGGTCTACTTAGTCAGAGGAGGTAGTCGACCCAACCTGACAGAAGGATCCTTGTCGGCAGCCATGGGTTGCTTCGTCCAAGGGGACCTTGTAGACCGGGGGTGAATGTTTGTCTAAGGGGACAAATTTGAATCCACCTTAGCTAACAGAGGGCTTTGTGCCCTATCGATCATATCCTACTGATTCATATCTCAAGGATTTAACGCCATTAAGGAACGTATTGGCTCTGGCCATAATCGCTATCTGTGGTGCCATTTGGCGGCAAAACCACTCGGTTCAGAGGGCCCCGGGTCATAACCGTTTACCTGCAGTGCCATTTGGCGGCGAAACTGCCGGTTAGAGGACACGTACCACGTCCTTACTGGCAGCAGACTTTTTGAGAATGGATCCTAGTAATATTTTCGACTAGGCATTTGACTCTATGTAAGCTAGAGTTTATTTGAATTTGTTCGCCTTGGCAAACTGTTGCGGAGGGCGGATGGATTTTGCTTTAAGTGATTAATGGGTTTATTTCAATTTTTAAATATTTTAGACTTGGGATTTTCTTGGAATTTTCTGGAATTTTGGGTGGAGCCTTGGAATATGGATATTTGGGAGACGATTGAAAGTATTTGGGAACCCCTCCGGTTGAGATCTGCATTCAACACGGCCATCATCGGGGTGTTTGGAGGTCATTTCTATTTATTTGATTGAACCTTGTCAACTCCGTCGGGCTGTCGACAGAGGATCGGGTTTCGTAGGCTTTATGCCCTTTGATAGTGAATTCTTTTGATTTTAGGCATTGAAGGCCTAATATGAATGTATTAAAATAAATATTCTGGCCGCCACGGCCACATATTTATTTGTTGGTTCGAACCTTGTCGACTCCTATTAATCCGTATAGGAGGATCGGGTTCGAGCCTGAATTCACTTGTCAACCCGCGCAGCATCCCTAGACATCACGTGTGTACCAATAACACGCTCGCCGGGGCCCATGCGGGTTTTATAATCATTTTTACCCCTTTTAGTGTACCTATGTGTATACAATTTATAGTGCACGTGCAGGAGTACTTTGAAATAATTATAGACGTCTTCTGTCTGCTTGTATGAATGTTGCAGATCCAGTGGCGTAGCAGCTTCTTAACAGAATTGTTCGCCACTTCGTACATGTAGACTGTCGTGCACTATTTGTTGATTTTCGTAGGCGGGTCATAGTGCACTAACTAATCTCCTGCCTTGGGCTGTAATGCTTGCCTTTATAACAATTCTTTTACTTCTTTGCTCTTGATCTTTGATCTTCGATTGCCCTTCTAAGCATCAGATTCCCTACAAAATACTTATAGGGATTTGCATTTATCACTGTATGTTGTATGCATGACGAGCTTCTTTATGCCTTTGCTACAATCTTTCAATATTTGTTGTACACCTAATATTGTTGTTCATAGGCATGTAGATGCATTTATCCATAGCTCGATGTGATTGCGAGGGCGATATAGCCTCCATTACCTTTTACTACACAGCTTGTAGGTGTGTGTGCTTGTTCTCAATTTCTCTATGTATGTTGAGAGGTGAACCAACACATTTACCTATACATTTCCTAGTATTTGTAGGAGCTACTATATACGTTCGCAAGACATTTGACATTGATCATGGAAACTTTCACATTCTCTTATGTGACTTATGTGGATCTTACACATTTATCATCGTCGTTCATATGCAGCTTGCACTATTATTAAGGGATTTTGTACATTTGTTTGCAATTTCATTTCTTGTCCTCGGCTTGCAGCTTTGCCATATTTATTGCACGTGATGGTGGACCCTTCATCATGGTCATCATATGCTTCTTAGTATCCTTCATTCTAGGAGATTTATTGAGCATGTTATTGACTATCCACCATTTATAAGAGACCTTTCAATTCAACGCTTGCATTCTGATTGAGAGATAGTTTCATTGAAATCTTGATTATTCTTCAAGAAATCAAATTCTTCATTATTCTTCCATTTGATGTTCATTTGAATGTATGTCATATATCATGGGTCTTTTATTGATCTTGAAGAGAACTCATGTGGTAGATTCACATGCTGATGTTTGTATGATGATCATTTGATATTTCACTGAAACTCTGTTATTAATTGTAGATACATCATTGCATCTCCCATTTCATTAAGCTATAGCTCCTTGTTTGACATCTTTGAGTATATCTCGATAATCACTCAAATTGAACTCTTTATGAATTAATTGAGTTCTGTGTCATTTTTGAGTTCAATGCAAGTTTGAGTCCACATTAGGTCTTTTGCATGCATCAAATGTTTGTGCCCATTTGAGAATTTAGGATTTTCATATTTTTAAGAGCATGAAGACTCAATTCCTTGCAGTCCGCATCGAGTTCAAGTGCTTATTCAGGATCTTCTGAAGTTCTTCTGAGTCCAGTTGCATGTTCAATTTCATCTGAACTTGAGGCAGATGCTTACAAGTTCAAGTGTTAAGTCCACAATTTATGAAATCTTTGCAAACTCATTTCATATTCATATTGACTTGAATTTAGTTCAATCCTTGATTTTATTTCATTTGGATTTGATTCTTTTTAGAAATCACTGGAGTTTGTTCTGATTCATAAGTCCACAGTTCATTTGAGTTCAAGATGAGTTCTATCCATGTTCATAAGTCCTCTGCTCTTGTTTGAGTACAAGTTCTATGTTCTTGCTCAAATTGTTCAAGTCAAGTCCTTCGCATGAGTTCGAGTCCGAGTCCAAAATGAGTTCAATCAAGTTCTTGTTCATTTCAATTAGAATTGAATTCATTTGGGTTCAAGTTCAATTAGATGGATTGAATCAAGTCCACAAGTCCCCAAATTCTTCCAAGTCCTTGTCTGAATTTCAGACAAAATTTCGGCAGCCTCCCGGCGTCTCCCCTGTTAAGGGGAAAAAACCAAGAGGCCGCCTACCCGCCACGTCAACAAAGACGTGCACGGTTGGTGTTTGTGAGACACCGCGACGGTGATTTTGTTTATTTTTCTCCCACCACAGCCAACAAAGGCGTGCATGGGGTTTTTTAAAAAGCATTTTATGAAAAGATACAGTTTTTGCTTTCCCCCCCGGCCGGGGGTACTTATAAGTGACCCCGCTTCGTCGTACATGCCGCACCGGGGTCCCATCCTACCACGGCCAACAAAGGCGTGCATAGGACAGTTCTCCGATTTGCCACGAATATTGAAGCAGGGCTTTTAGTTTAGAAAATTTCATACCTCCGCGGGGTTGTCGTGTTTGACACGTGGATCGAGGGGTCACTCGCCTACCTCGTCGTAGGTGTCGCACCGGGTTCCCTCCTACCACGGCCAACAAAGGCATGCTTACGTGGTTTGCCGGTCCGACACGAATGTCGAGGTAGGAGAGTGGGGGATTATTTTTTATTAATTATAATTAATAATAATTAATTAGTTAAAAGATAACGATAATTAATTATAATTAAGTAATTAATTATAACTATTTATCATAATTAGTAGTTAATTATAATTAAAATAATTAATTTTGATTAATTAAAATTAATTATAATTAATAATAATTAATTAAAATGAAAGATAATTAGTTATGATTAAATAATTAATCATAACTAAATATCATTATTTAATTAATCATAATTAAAATAATTTATTTTAATTAATTAAAACTAATTATATATTAATTTTAATTAACTATAATCAAGATAATTAATCATAATTAAATAACTAATTATAAATAATTATCATTATCATTAATTAATAATTAAAAATAATAATAATTAATAATAATAATAAACAAAAATAAAAAATAAAAATAACATAGTTAGGCACGGGATTTGGCCGAAGAGGGGCGCGACAGAGAGGGTTAACCTCACGGTCAGTGAACTCCAGTTGTAGCTTCCGATCAAAATGTCGTGTCCCCCGATCCAACAGGAAGGAGACGTCGTAGAAGGAGCGGGATCGGACGGCTGCAGAGGTAGGTGGAACTCTCTTCTTCCTCCCTCTCTCTCTCTCTGCGGGCTGAAGAAGATCGGCATCAAGCCCGACGGGAAGAGACGGGCTCGGCGCAGGCAGAGGGATTGGGAGTAGGTCGACGGAGGCTTGCTGGACTGGAGTTCGGAAGTTTGAGAGGGATATGAGGTGGAGTTCGATCGTGGAGAGTGGAACGAGTGTGGAAGGAGATGAGAGGGGATCGGAGGAGGGAGATAGTGAAGGGAGCAGAGAAGAGAAGTATCGGGACTGGGGGAGTTCGGGAGTGGTATCCCCGAAGGCTTGAGCTCATCTTCCTCTTATAGATGCAAACGGGATGCTATCGAGGACGAAATGCGGGATTCGGGCAGGATTTCCGTAAGATACGACCCAAACGGCGCCGTCTACGCAGGTATTTCAGCGGGATTTGTGGGAGGTGATACGAGTGCAGCGGGATATGTGGATCTATCGGGCACAAGGTATGTACACGGGATTTTCTTTTTTTCTTCTGTTTCCTTTGGATATAACATACAGATCAACACATTGCTATCGTTTGATTGTCTTCCATGACGTTTTCTACGTTTGTCTTGCTGTTTCTACCGACTATTGTTAGGTTTGCTTGCGAACTCAAGTAGATCCAATAGGATTACTTGCAAACTCAAGTATTTCCTATCATGATCTTCAAGCTAAAATCTCAATTCTATCTATGCATGCTTAAAGGCGTTTACACATACACAGTTTATGAATGTGAACACAGTAAACATACAGATAGGCATTAGCACTCGTGGACTAGTTTATATGAACCAGTCTAGATGACAAGCAGACATTTCAATATCTTCATTCTTTTAATTTTGCAATTATATTTTTCCGTATTCATGTAAATGATAATGCTTTAAATCTTATAAAAAGAGCATAATTAAGTAAATATTTTTCTTACCCTGCCTTTAGGAAGCATTCCTCGGACAGCATGTTCAATTATTCTTTCAGGAATTCTATTCTGTAGTTGATCAAATGTTTCTACCTTGAGACCACCTGGCCTTCCAGAATGCCGCCTGTAAAGCTTTTGTGTCCGCTTCTTACCAGAAACTGCAACTTTTTCTGCATTAATCTGTTTGATTGCAGGGTAACAGTTGATATCTACTTACTCATCATTATAATATGATCTCATATGCCTTCAGAATCTTGTAGAAGAACATGGCGCATACATGAATATAAAACGATATAATATGAAAAATGAAATCAAATAATAAAACCAGGAACAAACTTAGCAAAATTCTTTATACAAAGTTTTTGTTTTCGACAAGAACCGTGGTAAGGAAAGAGTAAAAACATAGAATATTTGAACAAACTACATAATAATATTAGAAACGACAGTATCAAGATCAGTGAGTTTGCATGATTATATCTAGATAAGCAATTCTAATTGCTGACGTAATGTCAAAATAACATAAATAATAAAATATTCTCAAATATGAAGTTAAAACCACCTTCAAGCAAGTTATGATCCTAGGTGGTAATAACAATGTGTTTTAACTTGCAAACCAAACAGTTCATTAGTATTAGAACAGAAAATAAACAAGCATTTCTATTTGAATATTATGAGAAAGTCAAGTGTAGTATAAGAATATGCAGTAGATCAGCAGGGGGCATATAATACATTTTCTTCAAACCATTAACTTAGTATACTTCGTGTCATTGATGATGATCTCCTTTTTTTATCTTCTTCTCACAAAGTTGCTTTTGAATTGCCTGTTTCTCCTTGAATTAACTTTTTTCTAGAGAGAGGCATGAATTATGTTTGTAGAGAAGAAAGAATACGGATAAAGAAAGTGGGCATGAGAGGACTTCAAAAGGAGTTTTCTGGCCTTGCAACTTTATGAGGGCGAAGAGAATTGCGGAAAAGGAGTCTGCATTCAATTTCATTGCATGATAAGATGATTATTTAGAATACATTCACATCCCAATTTGTAGGAGCATAAAAAAAAAATCCCTACTTATAGAAAATAGATTAAAGGATAATTCAAACTAATTCAAATATGATAATTTAAATCTACACAAATCCTAATAATGAGATAAATACTAATGCATGATTAAAAAAAATATAAGTCTAATGAAAAGGATAATTGAATTGATTGTATGTCATAAAAATCAAATATGTTGAAAATTAAATAAATATTAAAATTAATCCAAAATAGTTAAAACAGGATAATGCATGTCTTGTACAATATCAACTCCTTATGGGGCTAGAGAACACTTACCATGAAGAGTCATGCTAGAACTTAAAATTTAGTGTCCATGGAGGAGGTAATAGTGGAGCTATGGCTCACATGTATCTCTGGAGTCATTTAGCAAGTGAAGATTGAGCATGCAAAAGAGAATCTAGGGGTTTTGTATTCAAATATCTCCATGGATCATATAATTTTCTTAAATCAGTATCAAAATATGAAACAAGTGTATACATGAAATGGTTGGAGTAGCTCCAGTGGCAGATAAGATTAGAGAGAGTTGTCTTAAATTGTTTTGTCACATAAAACATCGACCTTCCAATGACCATCTTAGGATAGTAGATGTATTAGATCCAGCCTAAGTTAAGAAAGGTTGAGGTAGATCTAAAAAAACTTAGGTTTCATTTGGGACGGCTTTTTTACTGCTTCTTAAAGCAGCTTTCTAGTATAAAAAATTAAAATTTTTGTACTATAAAGCTGCTTTAAGCAGCAGTAAAAAAGCCATCCCAAACGAAGACTTAATTAGAAAGTATTAGAAATGACATTTCTTTATTATTTTAAATGAGAATTTGACTCTTAATATGACACAATGGAGAAAAAGAATTCATGTAGCCGACCCCACATAGTGGGATAAAAGCTTGTTGTTGTTGTATCATGAGTGAGGATCCTATGTTGTATGGCAATAATAGAATGAATTCAACCTGAATATTTGGCAAAAAAGCAAATAAAAAATTTGAATATGTGAAACAATTTGTCTATCTAGTGAAGAATCGGGCAATAATACAAGGGATATGTAACTATTAATTATTCATTTAAATATACTTGTGAATAATATTAGCGATAAAAGGGTATCTAGGGTCAAGTATGAATTTAAAATTAAGATTAGTAATAGTCTCAAGCACAATTTCAGATTTAGGCTCATCCAAAGGCTTGCTTATTTATAACCAATAATCATCATCAAGCTCATACACAGAACACAAATCATCAATAGACATCCGTAAATGTCATGGACCGATCAGCATAAGGATAAAACATTTTCCACTATGCTCTGAAATAATGGAGTTAAAAAAGCATAATACATGACTTCTAAAATTGAATATGAACGTTGACATTTTTTACTTGTGGATTGAGATCAACAAGAAAGATTAATTTGAGTGGAGGAGAAGAGTAAGAAGTGGGGCAGAGATGGAAGACTACTTCTATTATTGGACTCAGACAAAAAATTCATTAGATTACATCGAAATCAATATTAAGAGGTTGTCTTCATCTTATGGTGATAAACAAGACTAGGGAGTTCATCCTTAGATGGCCATGCTACAACTTCTACTCCACCTCCAGCATCAGCGTCCGCTCCTTGACCGGCTTCAACCTCTACTCCTGCCCTAATATCCTTTAGAATCAAGGGCATTTGGTTCATTAAATGAGAGCAATATGATATTTGCCTGGAGGATTAAGTCGAATTGAACCACCTAGTGGTCAAAGAAGATGAAAAGCTTGATTTCATAGAATTACTTAGAGCTTCAAAAATGATCAAAAAAATTTATAGTATTGGATCAGCCTTAAGCCCATATCTTTTGCTTTAGTCATGGATGTTCTCACTAGACATTTGCAAGAGGATGTACCTTGGTGTATGCTTTTTGCTGATGATATTCTTCTTGTTGATAAGACTAGAGAGGGAGTTAAAGGTAAACTTGAATTATGGAGGTCAACCTTAGAGTCTAAAGGTTTTAGCTTGAGTAGATCTAAAACGGAATATATGGAGTGTAATTTTAGTAGTAATAGACCTAGTGAGGGGATTGTGACTTTGGGCGATCAAGTCATTAATAAGAGTACACGTTTTAGATATCTTGGATCTATTGTTCAGAGTGATGGTGAAATAGATGGGGATATTATCAGTAGAATTCAAGTTGGATGGTTGAAGTAGAGGAATGCATCGGGCTTGTTATGTGATAGAAATGTACCCCTCAAACTTAAGGGAAAATTCTATAAGATGGTAGTGAGGCCTGCAATGCTTTATGGTGCTGAATGTTGGCCATTAAAAGAGAAGCATAATACTAAGTTAAGTGTGGTAGAGATGAGGATGCTCAGGTGGATGAGTGGCTTTACCCTTAGAGATCGGATACTAAATGAGCATATACGTGAAAATGTTGGAGTAGCTCCAGTAGAAGATAAGATTAGAGAGAGTCGCCTTAGATGGTTTGGTCACATAAAACGGCGACCTTCCGATGACCCGGTTAGGAGAGTACATGTATTAGATTTGACTTATGTTAAGAAAGGTAGGGGTAAACCTAAAAAGACTTGGGTAGAAAATATTAGAAATGACCTTTCTTTATTAGATTTAAACGAGAATTTGACTTTTAATAGGACACAATGGAGAAAAAGGATTCATGTAGCCGACCCCACGTAGTGGGATAAAGGCTTGATGATGTTGTTGTTGTTGTTGTATTATCACCGAAGGATTCAACATGCTCAAGTATACTGATAAAAATTTTGCTCAATAACTCAACTAGTCGATCCTCCTAGAATGGATCAATTTCATTGAATTGCATATATTAAGAGTAGAGAAAATTGAGTCTGAGTTCCTTGTGATTTCCAACAATGTCATTGCTAAAATGGGGATTGTGAATCGGCACAAAACTATACATCTTCAACTCCATTATGAAGACTAGAGAGACCAAGCCAACCATCTAAGTTTTTATGTGCAACCAGAACTTCTGAATGGGAAGTTTGAGTTATATATTAAATTTAACCATAAAAAATCCACACCTGTAGTGTTGATGGCCAATCAGACTAACCTAGGATCCTCATTGAAGAGATTCTCATGGGCCCTGGCCAGGGGCACTGATCAGGGATTATTATTCTATATGTATATAGGTTGGGTTATGTGTACCTGGCTAGCCTCACATACTGGAGAAGTAAATGATCAATCCAGTTCCATTGTATGAAGTAGATGTCCAGGTCAATCATTTTAGTCCAAAAAAGAATGATAATGACAGCTCCAAAATAATAACAACCTCCATGATCACAATATCTCAGGATTTATTCAACGAGAACAGGTGCTCGCCTTGATAGATTCTCACATAGTTATCAAACCAACCCATTGAGTGGATCAAGAAGTTATAATTAAAAGAAGGGGTTACTTTCTAAATTTGTTTTCTTTTAGGCATGTTTGTAGTTTTTTTTTATTTCTTAAAACGGTTAAAAATCCTGCATGAATAAAACATTTTTACAGTTGTCTTGAATTTTTAATTATATTAATATTGAGAAAATGATCAAAATAGTCACTCAACTCTTTGTGAGGGACCAATTTGGTCACTTAACTTTTTAAAATGAGATATTTTTAATCCTAACATCGAATGTTGGAGTTAATGATGTTAAATGTAAGGGTATTTTTGTCATTTTTAATTAAGCAATGATTAAATATAATTTTCAAGTAATTATATTTGCTAAAAAAATTATTAAACATTTCTTTAATTAAAAGAAATTAGTAATAATTTTAGTTTTAATTTCAAAAATTTTAATCATATGATTGGTAAAAATATGTGTGACTAAGTTGAAAATAACATCTATTTACATTTGATTTCTCAAAATCAATAAATATCATATTTAATAAAATATGAATAAAATTTTTGAAATTAATACTAAAATTATTATTAGTATTTTATTAAGGAAACATTTAATAATTTTTTTTAAAAAAATATAATTACTTGAAAATTATATTTAATAAATGCTTAATTAAAAATGACCAAAATACTCTTATATTTAATACCATTAACTCCATCAATAGATGATAGGACCAAAAATATCTCATTTTAAAAAGTTGAGGGACCAAATTAGTCTCTCAAAAGAGATGGGGATTATTTTGGTCCCTCACAAAAAGTTGAGAGACCATTTTGATCATTATCTCTATTAATAATGATAACATAATTGATTTTGTTAAATTAACAATTAGTTCCTTCGATTTCTATATAAAATTTTTCTATCAAACATAAGAATCAAAGTAAATGGAGGTTGATAATGTCAAGCCAAGTAGGAGCATATTAAGCCATGTCACATTATTAATCGCTACTCGACTTGTGTAATCAATCATGCCTGATAGGAAAACACCCTGACATTGCATAATGGAAAGACAAGCAATTCTTAATATTAAAAATGTTATGATATCTATTTTATGTAGCAGACAGTCTATGATTAGAGTTTTATGATGCAATTAGATGCAATGGGATATTTAAAATTAGGGTTTTATGAGATAGCTTCATGGCTATGAAAATTAAAATTATAAACATAAAATAAAAGTGAATAAGAGAAGATTATTAAGGTTAAAAGAGAGTTATTCTCTTACCAAATTTTCGGGGTGATGTTGGCCATCCTTCTTGGAACCAGGTTGCTTATAATTAATTATAAATATTTTTGTAGGAAGCAAGAAAGCAGCTAATGCCTAAATTGTTCGTTATGCTTATTAGAATTTACCAAAAGAGTTAAAATCAAAACTAAAACAACAAAAGTAGGCCATCGTTGACCTCATTTTGATGAGGCTAGTCTTCCTTTTCCCTAGGGCTTCTCTTGAACTTAGGCCTTCTCAGCTTAGTGTTGAGATAGCCTATAGGATTTCCCCTATAAGGAGATCCGACAACATCGCATTGGCAAATTTTAGAGAGCCTAAGAACCCTTTAGATATCCCCTTAGTGTTCTTAGGTAGGCAATAGGTTCGCCAAACCAATTTTAAGATCAACCCATTTTCCTAGTCAATTCAACCCACTCAAACTAGATCAAATAGGTCAGATAGGCTGATTCAAGTTCATTCAATCAAACCAAATTCAATTTCAATTTAGCCCGAACTCAAGATACAACAACAACATCAACATCAAGCCTTTATCCCACTATGTTGGGTCAATATAATTTAATATAATTAGACTCAGTAAACTCAATTAAATATAATCTAATATTTGCCTCGGTTGACTCAAATCGACTAAATTGAGTCATTCTATCCAAGTTGATCGAGTGATGACGGTTGATCCAATCTCAATTACATTAATTTAAATTAAACTAAGTTTAATTATATCAAACTAACTTGAATAAATCAATCCAATTCAAGTCAACTTGATTTTTGTTGGAGTCGACCAAGTTTGAATCAAATTGAGTTGGTAAGCATAATTAAATCAAGTTGGAATAGTCTAATATATATATATATATATATATATATATATATATATATATATATATATATATATATATATATATATATATATATATATATAAAGGTTGATCTAAATAAAGCATAATTAAACTAAGATACATCAAATTAATCAAAATGAATTGAGATGATTCGCATAGAACTTGTTCGATTAAGACAAACTAATTCTAGCTAAATCAAATTGAATTTAAATCCACTTGAACCAATTTTAATCGATACCAATCAAGTTTAAGTTTGCCTCAATTTAGCCCATATTTTTCTAAAATTGGCATGGATATACCTTGTTTTAATTAAAGAAAACATTGCTAAATCAACATTCATGTCTATTAAACGGTTGAAATTAGAAAAAAAAACCCACTGTTATTACCACAGCTCTTTTCCCATGTTCCCTGCAGCCACCAGTGCTTGTAAGCAATTAAGGGTATTGGGAGTATAATACCAGCCACTATATCAAAGTTCTTTAAGGGTTTAGATTGTCTTTTTGTATCTCCTCTTTCAGAGTATTCAAATGGGGACAAGTTAGGAGTTAATGTGCGTATGATTCAGACGAGACAGAGGGAAGGAATTTGTGGGAGATTCGTCCTCCTAAAAAAAAATGAGAACAGCGGTTTCCTGGAGAGAGCAATGAGAGTGCGGTTCGATCCAACTCGAGCTGCGTGCAATTCTTCCTAGAGAGAATTATGAAAGAAGTTGAGAATTATTTTCTCCTCCCAAGGTCGAAGGCAACAAAAGAGGGGAGCTGTGAGGAGGTGTCATCCAACTACCGCTATTTTTTGGATCAAAATAAAGAAATCAACAGATATTTCCATAACTATAAGTTTTTATTAATGTGTTGTCTTGTACCAAATCAGCTAATGGATCGAAAGCACCGTGTTATTTTAATCATTTTTTCCGTGTCAGGTTTGCATGATGATGGGGGATTAAAATGTTGTTGTTTTATTTCCTTTACTACCGATATCTATTGATGGTTCATTAGTAGTTGCAATGATGATTTAAACTCCATTAACCAAATAAATGTTCCTTTCTCCTCATGGTTAGCTAATTTGATGAGATAACATGGATTTCTTCCAGTTTGATTTCCCTATTAGAGGTCCAGCTTTGCCAAAAAAAATGGTGTGATTTATTTCTAAATGCTTAGCAATAGGTCTTTAGTCACTTATATGCACATGCAGATTCGCAACGTGTAATTCATTTAACCTAAAGTTCGTATTGATGAAAAAAATAATAATAAATAAATTGTGTTTCTATAGTATCCCTGATTTGCATGTTTATTATCATTTTTTTCATCCCGATATGATCAAATATTTTCGTATGAATATAATAGTAAACTTTTTTTTTAAGTAATCACTTTAAAGTTACCAAGTAACATTTTGAAAAATCATAGAAGAAGCAAACCAAACATTTGGAAGAATAGAATTCTCAGGTACACCGCTCTTAATGAGTTCGTTTAATTATAAGAATTTTAATAGTAACTCATTGGCATAATCATTTCAATAAACATGTGTTCATAAGATTTAACTAAAAAGGGGAGGAATTATTAAGGATGAACTTTGAAGCAGTATAACTTTAAGTCACGCTTATGCAAATCTCCAATTATACATTTATGTGTTCATTCAAGTTTTATGGCAGCATTAATTTTTTTTGTTTTAGTTTTATACTTAAGGATTCTCTTTTAGCATTAAAGTCTTGCATGTACATTGTCCTTTTTTTTTATAATCCTGCACTCGTGAAATTATTTAACGTCATTTGAAATCCTCTTTGAGATTAATTGTAAGAGAAAGAGATTTAAATAGATGGTTTGTATTCCTTACCGTTAGAATATTTAAGTGAATACGAGTGATGTGATTCTAATTGATCGCCAATTTGTCTTTGAATGCATTCAGCTTTAAATAATTTCCATTGGTGATGTGTACATTCCATTATTTCTTTCATTATTTATTAGCATATAAGGCTACTTAAAATACTTTTCATTATATTATATGCATGATAACTTTAGGCATAATGAATTCTCACATGTGTATCTTCTTTCTATGATATTTGCAAATACCACCCGTTGTATAACAATATGTTGGTGGCTTCAATGCCACTACATTCCATGTCTATCACACTAAAGTGAACAAGTATGTACGTATCCAGTCGGTCATAGCCCCAGTTGAGGTATAATTTTTTAAGTTTCAAATTTTTATTAGTGAATCGATAATTAAGTTAAAGATGTGTTATGTGACATTGCATATAGTTTGTATCACTGTATAATTTGATGTTTTTGTTCCATTGTGTAATTTGATGGTGTAGAAGCCAAAGGGATTAAGAAATTGTTTTAGACCTTCAGCCGATTGTCATTTTACTTACTACAACCTCTAACTTTTTTGCTAATGTCTATCATAATATGCCCTTTCGCGAGTCTACATATAGTCTCCGATTGATACTATAGGGTAGATAACCTAGACATAGATTCACCACACATAAGCATTCCCCTTATCTGACCATTCCCCTTATCTGTCAACTTAGGGCTAGATTTACACCCTTGGTCTATAAAGTCCTCGTGAATGAGGTAACCAATGGTTACTAACAAGGGTCCTTTGATCGCCACTTGCTTAAGTTGATTAAGAAAACCGACAAACCCTGGAAGATGGAACCATGTGATCATGACCGGGGGCATTATACCAGCTTGAGAGGTTAGTCCTCACCTCCCGACAGTTTACCATTATAACTCTTATTTTATCCAATCCACATCAATCAATTCTAAAAGTCAAACTGATTATAAAACAAACAATAACAAATAAATCAATTAAATGCATTTAAATAAAATAGCCAAAATCAATTATTATAGGCTCTAAGTCAGTTTTAAATTCAAATAAAATAAAAATTAAATCAACCAAAAATTTTCTATGAATCAAATCAAACATGAAATCATGCACAAGAAATAAACTAACCATATACATAAATAAAGTTAATCGAATCTTCGAGCCAATGTAATTTAATCTTGAGAAATAATACTCATAATTGAATCAGATTTTTTTTTTTTTTTTTTTTTTAATAATTGAATCAGATATGACATTGAGCAAGTTTAAATTAATTAATTATACATATTAAGATAGATAGATTATAATTCAAATCAAAATACATCAAACTCAACTACTTGATTTAAGCTTATATTAAAATTTGTCCTTGAAGTGGAATTAAATATGAAAGTTTTTTAACCCAAAGCTTGCATGCCTATACTAAATAAAACCTAATCAAATAAATGCAAAATGGTGAATATGCAACTAACTAAATGCAATTAAATTTTAGTTTTTTATTTATTTTTAATGCAATGCATGCTAGTTGACCATACAAAAAAATCAGAATTATTTAATATTTTAAAAAGACTTAGAAAAAGATTTTTTTCCTAAAAGAGCAAACATCCCGTGAGACAAAACAAGCACCCTAATAGATTAGGTGGCTAGTCATGTCTTCAAGCGTCACTATGACGCCATCCAAATCTTATAATGATTCTAACCAAGATTTATTTGGGCATAAGTTGCAGGAACACCCCTAATTAAGAATCCAGTCTCTATTAGAATAGAATTATGTAATAGAGAGTATATCAACACTTTCATTTCCTCCAGAGCAATATAATTTATCCTAGTTATTTTCCTCTCATGAGCATCTTTTTCTTTCTTTATGCACACATTTTTTTTAGGTGATCTTCCTTGTGACACATGAAGCATTTCTTGTTGAACTTTGACTTGGATCTTGATTAATACTTCTTGTTGAAATCACATTTCTCCATTATTCCATGAGCCTAAAGCTATCACTAACATTTTCATCCTTTAATTCTTCACTGTTCTGTAACTCTTTGGAATTTAAACCTAATTTCGTTTCCATCATAGAATGAGTGATTTTATTATATAACATAGTATTTTAAAATGTCCATAACTTTTGGACAAAAAACATAAGAGGATTATGGCAAGATCCTCATCCTTGATTTTAGCTTCAATAATTTAAAGATTCATTAAAATAATCTAAATGATTCAGTGACCTAGGTTCATCCATTGGTAATATATATAACCTCTTCTTGAAGTCTAATAGATTTACAAGAGACCTCTTCAAGCACATGAGTCAGGCTTCCTCCAAATGTCAATGGCAGACTCCTCATTAATCTCCCTTTAAATTTCATCTCCAAAAGTCAAAGAGGATATCACTATGAGCCTTCTTAACAAGTTTGAACAATAATTTGCATCCACCTATTGCAAAAGGCTTCTTCGGACAAAGGTATCTAAACCAACATGAACAATGTCTTTATCTTCAGCCTCTGAATACTAAAGCTATTTTTTTCCTGTGAACTTCATTTTTTTTCACTGTGAACTTCACGATCTTCAATCTTGCCAACATCATCTTCATATTTTTATTTATGGTCCTCTATTACCAATTATAAGAACAAGTGATGGTTGAAGAATACATTTCAGCACTTCTTGATTGAAACACTTGATGAAATCAGAGTTTCTCCGCTCCAAGTAACCTTGTTCTTTCCCAAAATTATGATTCTTGAATCAACATGTAAACTCCAATACTCTTACTTCAACCGATTGGGCCTTCTTCCCCAAATTCATGATTCTGGACAGTAGCATGAGATCTAAACATGCGGCAATCTCCTCAGTCATATGTACCTCCAAAGCCTCATGCATCCATGACAACAACAATGACAATTTGTAAGACAACAACAACATCAAAGTTCGAGGAAGATAGCTAGTGGTAGCAACAATCGAACTGCAAACATACTCGGTTATAACCCTTACAACTGTCGAGCAATGTGACAACGAAGAGGGGAAAGAAAAGAGAAGAAAATTCATTGGAATTGAAATTGAAACTTGTATTTCTAATCATGACATCCTACTTGTTTATCAAAACTGCTACCAAGGACACACAAAGGCTAGGCAATGTGAAAAAATAAGACATTTAATAACAAACATACAATTGTCAAAAACTCAAATATGTTAGGTTAGTTACAAAGACAAATAAACAAATATTAATAAAAATATATAATCATACTAATAAAAATAAAATAAAATGACTAAACTTCCTAAACTAACACTGTAACACATTACAACATTGCTTATTGACAATTAAAATAAATCTTAAACATCAACTATGAAAAAAATAGAAGTTTAAATAAATTAAAATGTTGAATATGGCAAATAATCTAATGCTTGTTTGGCATCAATTCTCGAGATACAAAGAACTTTACTCTAAAGATCATGAATATTATTGGAGGAAGAATTGGAAGGTTCTTCTATCGTAGTTCCAAGGTAAAGAAATTTGTCATGTCAAGAAATCCAAAAGATGAGGTTAGAATTCCTCCCCGTGGTAGAAAAGAGAAAATGACTATCCTATATAGAGAGTGAAATAAAAGGATACACAACAACATATGTATTGTATCCATAGAAGACTATAGTTGTAGAACCTTATGAATCAATCAAGCATCTCTTAAAAAGGAATCTTTATTTAAGAATTATTAAATCAAACTTACGAATTACAACCAACTCATTATGAAGTATGCGTAAGTATATTGGGTAAATGAAGAAAATCCATACATCTTTATCTTTTGTATTTTCTTCCTAATGGCTGGCTAGGATCATAGTTTAGGTTTAGTGGTTTTAATGACTAGGATTAATTGTCGATATAGGGTTAGGGTTTGATTGTTTGGGTTGAAGATAAAGGGTAAATGCTTTTTTTTTTTTAGTTTTGAAAGATTTGGTTAGCCAAATTTTTTGAAAGAGAGAATGGGTTTAGTTAGGAAGGGTCGGGATGGGATATTATTGGTTTAAGTGAAAATGTAAGATGATCTTTTGATAATAAGGCAGCCAGATGGGGAAAGAGAGGGAGAGAGGGAGAGAGAGAGAGAAAGAGAGAAAGAGAGAAAGAGAGAGAGAGGATAGCTTGTAAAGTTAGAGGTTAAGGTCTTCAAGTTGGTTTGTAAGGTAATGAGAATCTTATGAGGGTTTTGTGTAGGTGTTATTAATTTAATATTTCAAGGAAAATTATGTAGAAAATTTAAGAATCAAATTGATTTGAACTTAAGAGAAAAGTTTATTAGGCCAGCCCAAGCAGAACCAGTCCCTCCTGGACCGGTTCTTTGCTACAAGAGGCAGATCCCTATAAGGGGGCGGAACTGGGAAGGGAGCGGAACAGGGGTGGGGCCCAAGCATTGATGGGAGCATGGGTTTAGGGGGGGGGAACTCAAATGTGGGGGCTGTTTAAGGATTAAGTATTAAGTAATTGTATTTTTACTTTAAGTATTTTCCTTTTGGCTAGGGTTCGGGTTATCTTGAATTTGGGCTGAAATTTGAGATCTCTTGTTTTTGCTTTTGGGGGCGGGGGCTCTAAGCTTATGCTAGAGATTTGGAGAGTTGAATCTTCTTCTTGAATTGAAGATTCATTGTATCGAGTTGTTTATTTTCAACTATTAGTGAATTTCAAGTGTTGTTTTTGGTATTTCCCTATAGTTTTCATCAAAATCGGCTCAAACTTGCGGTTTTTCTCTGAATTTCTACAAGTTTTCCCTATTTTGTGGTTGTTTTCTATAAAATTTGTATCAAAGCACGTCGATATAAGGGGAATAAATGGCTAGAAGGAAAGTGAAAGTTTTGGAGGGAGAATTTGGACAACTCAAATCAAATTGAGGAGAAGATTTCTTATTTTCAAAATCATATCGCATCTGTCAATAAAAGGATGGAAGGAAAGTTCACCGTAGTGGAAGAATTGCTGAAGAATTTGCTTAAAGCCAAACCAAATCCGACGACATCGGAAGCAAAGGAAACCATCGGCAGCCATGGGAGAGGTGGAAACCCTAATCCATTTAAGGGAAGGGAAAATTCGGAAGTGGAAATTTTGGAGGGAAAAGATGGGATGCCTCCGCTAGAGCCGCTTTATAGGGAGGAGAGAAGGGTGGGGTAGAACAAAGTTGTTGATTTTGCAAGGGGAAGGGTGGATTACGATCCCCGGGGTGTTGATTTTGAAAGAATGAGAGGGGATTTTGAAGAAGGTTTTGGGTATGAGCGCCGAAGGGAAGAAGAGCGTGACAATTGGGGAGCATCTCCTCTTCGAGGAACGGAGGGCTATGGAGGATTCAAGGGAAACGAGGGTGACCCAAGTGTAAGGAAGTTAAAGATGTCCATCTTTGAGGGCGAGGATGCACATGGGTGGATATACAAGGTAGAGCGATACTTTGTGGTCAATGGGCTTACGAAGGAGAAAAAATTGATAGTAGCTAGATTGTGCTTGGAAGGGAAAGGGCTAGCCTGGTATCAGTGGAGGGACATAAGGCAACCCTTCCGGAGTTGGAGAGAGTTCAAGGACTACTTACTAGAATGTTTCTGAATCAGTAGGGGAGGGGACTTTTATGAGCAGTTCTTCGCCCTAATGCAGGAGGGGACCGTGATAGAGTATTGTGATCGATTTTAGTACCTAGCTAGCAGGTTAGATCGATTTTCTAAGACCGTGTTAAAGGGGAACTTCATGAACGAACTCAAACTAGAGATCAGAGCAGTTGTTAGAGTGATGAGACCGCATGACTTGGGGGATCCCTTGGAGTTGGCACAGTTGATCGAGGACTAAAAGCATCTGGATAGGAGGGCTAGAGGCAGTAGCTTGGGGGGGAACATATAGGATAACTACCATTTTCTAGTTCCCAAAGGAGCTGCATCGAGAGGTTTACGTGAAGTACCAAAGGAGAAGTCTAGAGGAGGGGGATTTGCGGGAAATTTCAAGAAGCTTATTGAGAATGAGTTGCAGGAGAAGCGGGCAAGAGGGTTATGCTTCAGATGTGACTAGAAATACATGTTAGGGCATAGGTGTAAAGACCGATCTCTTCAGGTTCTCACCATCTGTGATTACAAGAAAACTGAAGAGGGAGGAGAGAGCGGGAAAGTGGTGGAGGAAGAGGAGAAGTTGCATTTGGCTGTGGCGGAAGCTCTCTAAACTCAGTGGTGGGATTCACCCCGAATCACACCATGAAAGTGAAGGGAGAAATAGCTGACAGAGAGGTGGTGGTGTTGATCGATAGTGGAGCAACCCATAATTTAATCTCCAATCAGATTGTTGAACTATTATGGGAGAAATTAGTGGATAATGGGGGCTACGAGATGATGATGGATATGGGAAAGGTGGAGATGGCTAGAGGAGTATGTAGGGGAGTAGTGTTGATTATTCAGGGGATCCAGGTGAGGGAGGATTTTTTCCCATTGGAGTTGAAAAGCACTGATGTCAAACTGGGAATGAAGTAGCTACAAACCTTGGGGGATACCAAGGTCAATTGGAGAGCACTGGAGCCGGTGGTAGGGGGAAGGAGGATGGTGATTCAGGGCAACGTCTGGCTGTCCAAGGCTGGGTTACCTCTCAAATCTCTGATCAGGACCATATAGGAGTTGGGAGGAGAATTTTTGGTGGAATTGCAGCGCAGGTCAAACTGGAGGATGTGGAAGGCATTCCTACTTCAGTTCAGCTGCTCATACAGCAGTTCAATGAGGTCTTTCAACCTTCCCAGGGCCTACCTCCACAGAAAGAGTTGGAGCATGTCGTTACCTTGAAGGAAGAAGGTCACTGATTAGTGTTCGACCGTATCGATATCCCCTGATTTAGAAGAATGAGATTGAAAAGATGATCTGTGAGATGTTGGAGGCGAGTATTATCAGACTAAGTGTGAGTCCTTTTTCTACCCCATTGAACTACATGAGCAATGGTGTTCTCCAAGTTGGATTTGAAATCAGGTTATCATCAAATCAGAATGAAGCCTCGATGTTCAAAAGATGACTTTTAGGACACACAATGGGCACTACGAGTTTCTAATGATGTAGTTTGGACTTACTAACACCCCTGCTACTTTCCAGGCCTTGATGAACAGTGTGTTCCGGTCGTACCTCTGGAAGTTCGTCTTGGTTTTCTTTGATGACATACTGGTGTACATTAAGACTGAAGAGGAGCATCTGAAGCACTTGAGGGTGGTTTTAGGAGTTCTACAAAAGCATCAACTGAGGGCCAACCTAAAGAAGTGCAACTTTGCACAGGTTAGTGTGGAGTACTTGGACCATGTGGTGTCCAAGGAGGGAGTGTCAACTGATCCAACCAAAATTGAGGCAATGCAGAAGTGGCCTCTACCTAAGAACCTAAGGGAGTTGAGGGGTTTTCTAGGATTGACTTATTACTACCAGAGATTTGTGAGGGTATATAATATCATAGTTTGACCCTTGACTGAGCAACTGAAGAAGGATAGCTTCTTGTGGGAAGAGGCAGCGACACTGGCTTTTGAGAAACAGAAAAAAGCCATGACTACAGTCCTAGTTTTAGCTCTCACAAATTTCAATCAGGTTTTGGTGGCGGAGACCGATGCATTCAGATATGGGTTGAGGGTCATACTCATGCAGAACCACAGACCTGTAGCATACTACAGTCAAGTAATATCAGCCAGAGCTAGGCTAAAATTAGTATATGAGAGGGAGCTAATGGCCATTGTGTTGGCTATTATAAAGTGGTACCCTTACCTGCCGAGTCGGCATTTCATTGTCATGACAGATCAGATGAGCTTGAAATACTTATTAGAGCAAAGGACGGTGACTGAGAAGCATCAGAAGTGGTTGTCTAAACTACTAGGCTATGATTTTGAGATCCAGTACAAGCCAGGTTTGAAAAATAAGGCGGCTAATGCTTTATCAAGATGTGTTGGGGGGCTCCAGGAGATGGCAATTTCAGTAGCACTGATGGTAGATTGGGGGGATATCAAAGAAGAGAGTATGCAGGATGAGGAGTTGAGGAACATTAAGGAGGATTTAATGAAAGATATGAGTAGTCATCCTGGGTACTCACTTGAGAGGGAGAGGCTCTTACATCTAGGTTGGTTTGTGATGCCGCGAACTTCCATCCATATTCTCCACCTACTACAGGAGTTCCATGGGAGTGCAGTTGGAGGCCAATCTGGAATACATAAGACATACATGAGACTGGTTGCTGAGTTATACTGGAAGGGAATGCATAAGGATGCGGAGGAGATGGTGACAAGGTGTGACATGTGCCAGAGGAACAATTACATGGCTATGACTCCATGGGGGTTATTACAACCCTTAGCACTTCCAAACAGGGTATGGAAGGAAATGTCCATAGATTTTATAAATGGTCTACCACGATCGGAGGTATTCATAGTCATTATGATGGTGGTGGATAGACTGAGTAAGTAAGCACATTTCATCCTCTTATGGCACCCCTACACCGCAATGACAGTGACAACAACATTCATCAGAGAGGTGGTTAGACTGTATGGGATTCCTGAGTCGATAGTTTGTGATCGAGACAAGGTGTTTCTCAGCCAGTTTTGGAGGGAGTTGTTCAAGGTATAGGGAATAGTTCTTAAGGGAAGAATTGCTGACCACTTACAGACGGACGAACAAATGGAGGTTGTCAACAAAAGCCTGGAGACTTACTTGAGGTGCTTTGCTTCTAAAAAACCACGGATGTGGACCATGTGAGTAGCATGGGCAGAATATTAGTACAATACCTCGTATCACTCAGCGTCTCAGATGACCCCTTTCAAACACTTAGTGCACTTTGGGAAAGGAAGCAGACTAGTTTCCTCAGTATAGCAATACTTGAAGGAAAGGGATAGGGTATTGGAGGAGTTGAAGAAACATCTGTTGAGGGCACAACAGATAATGAAGAAACAATCAGATGCGCATAGAAGAGACATTCAGTTTGAAGAGGGGGATAAGGTGTTCTTAAAACTGCGGCCTTACAGATAGAGGATAGTGGTCAATAGAAGAAACGAGAAATTTTCCCTGAGGAACTTTGGTCCCTATGACATATTGGACAAAATTGGAGCAGTTGCATGCCGTTTGAAACCGCCCCCATCCACCACCATACACCCAATCCTCCACGTGCCATAGTTGAGGAGAGCTCTTGGGGAGCATGTAATTAATGCAGATTTACCAGCAACTTTGACAGAGAAATTGGAAGTGATCTTAGAACTACTGGAGTTGAAAGGAGGTGCGGTAAGATAAAGAGGGGAACAAATAAGTGATATTAAATGGAGGGACCTTCCTGACTTCATCACTACTTGGGAACCATATGAAAGGGTGAAGCATCAATTTCCCTCATTTCAACTTAAGGACAAGGTGAGTCTTTGGGAGGGGATAATATTAGGCCGGCCCAAGCTGAATTGGTCGCTCCTGGACTAGTTCTTTGCTACAGGAGATAGATCCCTCGGCATAGGGGTGGGGACCAAGCATTGATGAGAGCATAGGTTTTGGGGGAAAATTCAAATGTGGAGGCTATTTAGGGAAGTATTGAGTAACATTTTCGTTTGGCTAAAGTTAGGGTTATCTTGAATTTGTGCTGAAATTTGAGATCTCTTGTGTTTGCTTTTGGAGGCTCTAAGCTTATGTTAGAGATTTGGAGAGTTAAATTTTCTTCTTGAATTGAAAATTCATTAAATAAGGTTTTTTTTTTTCAACTATTAGTGAATTTCAAGTGTTGTTTTTGGGATTACGCTATAGTTTTCATCAAAATATGCTCAAACTTGTTGTTTTCCTCTGAATTTCTGCAAATGTTCCCTGTTTTGGTGGTTGTTTTCTATCAGAGTTCTAAGACACAACTAGCGAAAACTAATTGCAAGAAAGGAAGCGAAGACCAAAAATAAGTTATTCATCAAAAAAAAGAGGCATGGAGAGTTGGGTATTGCATGTTCAGTGAGGAGGAGGGTCGACTAATGCTAGGGGGAGACTTATGAATATATTTGGGGACTATTTAAGGGTTTAGAATTTGGATCAGGGAAAAACTATGGTTAAATACATTGCTAATAAATCTCGGGATAAAGTTGGGCTATAATACCTAAGGATGTAGAGTCATGGTGGAAGATTTGGAGAAGCCTTAAAGAAGTTGAGGAAGAGAGAAGAAAAGGGTTAAAGAAGAAACTGGTTGCACAAGCTAGGAGAAGGGACAACTAATGCAAAGCATCAAATATACATTTCATTACTCATAATTCACTAACATTAGGACCTTTATTTATGTTAGATGATCCTACAAGATAAAACTAAATAATTAACTTATTCAAAAGTTTAAACTAACAAAAATAATATCCCACGATAATTAAAACAAAGACACATAAAGACTAAATATGAACAAAGAAAAAAAAACAATGAAAAGGACAATGAAATGCTATGTCATTAGACATAATCCATATTAGTTCTAGAATTATGGATATATTGACACAGAAAATTGATACATAATGTGAGGGTGATTATATTAAAAAAATAAAAAACCATGGTACCATAATAATTCATAGCAGTTTTAGCATACTTAAAGGTATACATATCTTTTATCAACTAATGTATATACCAATGCACTGGGAATGAAGAGCAAAAGTTATAAACTTACACATTATGCAGCTTTCTTATTTCTATCTCAAGCTTCTTACCATTTGAAATAAACCCCTAATCTAACAACAGCCATATCCAACTATAGCTTTATCATTATCACCAGCAAATTAACTAATTCTAACTTTTTGCATAAGTTACACCAAAAAACAACACTAAACTTATAAATCCATTCGGGAAAAAAAAAATTGTAGTCATTTAAAAAGCCATTCGATTCGATAGTTCTTAAGTGCGCAACACATACCACAATTACATAAGCACCCATGTCGACGCTAGGAGTGTAAGTTGCTAGGTTCTTTCCTCTTATATGCACTGCAATCGTCGAAGCCATCCTTCCAAGGATCTTATCAGTTGCATCTACTATATACCATGTCTTTTTGGTGGTTATATGATCTGCTGCCTTAGGGTACCAAGTCTTGTTCCAGATATCCTGCAGGCACATGCTTTTCCTAAGATCAAAATTTCAAAATAACAACGATAGAACAAACAACATTACAAGCATAAACTAAATTCATCAAATGCTGACAATAGTAACAGAAAACATTATGTAATATAAGAGAAGATGACAAACTAGTAGGAGAATAGGAAGCAGCAGTGATTACAGGTCCATTAATCTCGGACTCCTCGAACATCCACCGCTGCTCCTGGGGAATGGCTGGTAGTTGCTGCTGCTGCTGCTGACAGCAAACAGAGAGCTTGTGCCTAAGAGGAAAAGAAGAAATCAGAAGCGATGGTTTCGAGCGAGGGACGAAGAATTTGGCAAGAAAAGTGGTTCTCGGAAGAGCGACGGCAGTCGCCGGCGATGATAGGGAAATGTCGTTGAAGAAATAGCCCATTGTTGCTGAGAAAGAGGGAACGGTAGGTATCGCTGCCGCCATTTCAGCAGCTCCGACAAGATGAGGAGAACGATGACTCCTCTCAACTGAGGAAGTCCTGTTATCAGACTGAGAGGATAAGGCGAGAGATGTGAAGAGTGTTCCTACAAATTATGACTAGGGTAGTAGGGTGTAACAAGATTGAACCCGCTGGATTTGTTAAGAACTTAGGATCACTTTGATTTATATTTTTGTTTTTTTTTCTTTGCCTTTATTTAAGGAAAAAATATTTAGCTGATGTATTTTGTACTTTTTTTTGTTTTAAAAATATTTTTTTTAATATTTAGAATAATTTTTAAATATTTTGAGTTTTATATAAAAATAATTATCAAGACCGTCTACCATCAATAGATGTGTAAGCGAGTCTGAGCCGACTCGCGGGCAGAGCTTATCGAGCCGCAAGCTTGAGCTCAAATTCAAGCTTGTTTACTAAATGAGCTCGAGTTCGAGTCTGATGAGTCTCGGCTCGCCGGCTCGAATCACTATTAACATCTAAAAAAAATTAAAACTCCTACTCAACTTAAATTGTCGCTCAAAATTAAACTACCATAGTTCATCTCGACTTAAAACTCCCACTCTAATGCTACGCTTGAGGCTAACAATGTCACAACCATGAGGGGCTCGAGGTGCTAAGGACCGCTTTACTGTGAGGCAGCAGTGAGAGGACGAAGCAGAGGTTCCCTAGTTCACGACTGTGAGGCAACGAGCGTGGCGGAGTTTAGCCAGAGGCTCGCGAGTTGGCTCGAGCTCGTTTACAAGTGGGACGAGTTAAGTTCGAGCTCAACTTTTGAGCTCGAGCTCGAGTTCGAGCCAACCTTCTGACTGACGAGCCGAGCTCGATAAGACGACTTTTAGACTTGTTTACACTCCTAACCATCAATCATCAATGTTACCCATTATCAGTCATCGCTACCGGTCTCTCTCATCATCGGTTGTCACAATCACCCACCACAAGACACTTTCTCTATTGGCAATTTGCCACTAGCGACCACTACTACCACAGCATCAATAATGTCGACCACCGTTAGCAACGATGGTTGTCACTATCATCAATAATAACCATTGTTACCATCACAAAAAAAAAAATAATTCATTTTAAAATATCAAACTTATATATATATATATATATATATATTAAAATAAAATAATTCATTTTAAAATATCAAACTTCTTGTTATTATTTTTTATTGGATACTAAATGAATCAATTTGTAAGATGATTCTAACTAGAAAATTAAATTTGAGCGTAAATTAGATTAGGTCAAGTTCAAGCTGGATTTGATCTTCACTTGACTCTCTATACCTGTAATTGTGGATATCTGGAAGTACAAGGAGTTAGTCGATAGAGGCCTGGGCGTGGTCTTGTTTGGTATCTGGCTTGAGCACACTAACCCTCATTACTATCTACTTAACTTATTTAGATTGTCAAATAGTTTGGTTTATAGTGCAATAGAAAATTAAGGACAAAATTAATTTCATAATGCATATTGTGGCTTTTTATAAGAAAAATTGAGTGCCAAATTATAAACACAAACAAAATCAAAGTCTTATGAGACTTAGGCTTCATTTGGAACAGCTTTCTTACTG
The DNA here is from genome assembly GCA_016618105.1 of Dendrobium huoshanense. Taxonomy (NCBI): domain Eukaryota; kingdom Viridiplantae; phylum Streptophyta; class Magnoliopsida; order Asparagales; family Orchidaceae; genus Dendrobium; species Dendrobium huoshanense. The sequence continues at coordinate 38,702,036 of CM028348.1, read as the reverse complement.
CTTCTTAAAGCGACTTTCTAGTATAAAAATTTTAATTTTTGTACTACAAAGAAGCTTTACGAAGTAGGAAGAAAGTCGTCCCAGACTTCATTTGGGTTAGCTTCTTTTGTTGTTTTCTAAAACAGATTCCTAGTACAAAAATATTTTGAATTAAAATTTTTATACGAAAAACTGTTTAAAAAAAATAAAAAAGTTGTCCTAAATATGAAAAGTCAATTTGATTTTAAATTGATCAAACTTCTTCGAACATGATTTGAATTAAAGTTCGAATATTTTAAACGATCAGGATTTAGTAGATGCTTAGTCCCACATGCCATTTAAAATGATCAAATTTATTTTAAACGAAAAAAATTGGGTCAACTTCATCAAAATTTTAGTCTCTATAAATCTAAAAGTGGATTTAGTAGATTTACTTTGAGATGAGTGCGATATAAATTTTGATTGATCTCCAATTATTTTGAGGCCATCTCAAAGCAAATCCAATAATTTGAAGATCCATCATGATCAAATTTGATCAGGATATTCTAACTCGATTTTTTTTTTTTCAATTTTATACTAAGTGTTGCAGAAATAAGGATACTTAGGTGGATGAGTGACTTTATCCTTATAGATACGATACGAAATGAGCATATACGTGAAAATGCTGGAGTAGCTCCGTGGAAGATAAGATTAGAGAGAATTGCTGATGGGGATATCAGCAGGAGATTCCAGAACGTCTATCACCAGAAGCATCGAAGATCGACGGCTACGATTAGGAGCATGTATTTTTTTTTTTTTCATATATTAGCTTATGTTATTTCAAGTTGGATGATTGTACCCTTGCTTATGTATTATTTTGAGTTGTAGCACTGAGGGTATTTCAATCATTTCTTTTCCTTTCTCTTTGAGGCCTATATATAAGGCTCATAGTTTTGTATTAGGTTTAATGCTTGATTAATGAAAAATATTTCTGGCTTTCTTCTTGAGAGCTTGTGAGTTCTTGAGTGGTGAAGTCCCAAGGTGTCGGCAAAAGAAGCACCCACCAGTCGTCGGAAGTGTCCCCCGCTCGTGGTTCAACTCCTTCCTTTCCTTCAATCCACCAACCATCTTGTGAAAGCCTTCTTTTTTCTTTTCTTTTATGTTTTGGTATGATTTGAGATTTCCTTTCAGGTTCGTCCGGACGAAGTTGGAATCGTCCAGGATGAACAATTGAAACATTGATAACCCGAGAGCATCGTCCCAGGACGAAAATAATTATCGTTCGTACGAAGGCAACCTGAGGGCACCGTCCCGGGACGAAATTAATTATCGTCTGTAAGATCAACCTACCAAGGAGATCATCCCAGGACGAACCATGGAAATCGTCCGGACGATCGAGTTCTTTAAGTATCTTAAATAAGATATTTTGATGAGAGAGAAGGGGCAGAAGAGAGAAAACGAAGGAAAGAGAAAGAAATCCACGTTTTGGGCTTCTTCGGTCTGTTTTCATCCGTCGTAGTAGTTGGGAAAGTTGATTGACTCGAGGTAAGGCACATTATGACTTTCTTAATTTTCAGAAATATGATTTTTAACGGATTTTCTGTTTAAGATTTTGTTTCCGTTAGCGGAAAACGGGTATATCTTTGCACCAGTAAAACTTTTACCGCGTAACTTTTGGTATGTTGTAGAGATTATAATTTTACATGTTTTGAGTATTTTCTGAAAGTTTTTCACCAGGTATTTTGAATTATACAAAGTTTTTATCGAATAGAAAATTATTTAGATGTTGAAAAATATTGCTTCAGTACAATGAAAGTCTTGAAATGATGATTTACACGATCTCTGGTAATTTGGTAATTTTTTGAAACTGTGAATTTTTTATCCGTTGAATTTATGTTGTCTGTCGTTATACTCTATGACGATTTTCTGATACGAATCTGATTTCTCTGAATCTGATATGATTTAATGTTTAATGTGATTTGAATGATATCATAAGGGAGTTATAAGGGGCCAGAATCCTTTGAGATTCTGTCTATGTTAAGGAAAGGAGGCATAAGGGGTCAGAATCCTGTAAGATTCTGTCTGTGTCAGATAATATGAAAATGAATTCTGATCTGATAATTCTGTATATCTGATATATTCTGGTGTTGTAAGCACAAAGTGATGCATAAGGGGCCAGAATCTTTTGAGATTCTATCTGTGTCAAGGAAGGGAGGCATAAGGGGCTAGAATCCTTTGAGATTCTGTCTGGGTCAGGGATATGTGATATGATGTGTGATTTGATATATGATTTGAAAAATGTGATTTATATGATTCTGTGATACGAATTTGATTCAGTCCTTCTGTATCTGTTATTTGATTTTCATATGATTATCTATTCTGTGTGAATATCTGAAGTCTGTTTATTTATCAGTTATGTATGAATATCTACATTATGTCTGATTTCTATACGATTATATGAATTCTGTACGGCTATTTGAATAAATTGTTTTTAAAGCTTTTTGAGAGTATTTTGGAATGAGTTTTTGGAGATTTTGATCGGCTAGTATAGTCTTGCTGAGTTGTTAGCTCACTGTGGTTATCTTCGTGGTTTTCAGGTTCTAGGAAAGAGAATGAGGTTTTTGACTAGCCGTTCTATATCTGATCTGAGATTGGTATTTTTGTACTTTTGATTTTTGTACGGTCATGACTATTCTGGTTTTCTATTATGTACTTTCTATTTATAGTCATGCACTGTAATGTATATGATTATTTTGATGAAAGAAAGAAAAAAATGTTAGATTAGCTTTTTAGTATATTTGGATGTTTGTAGTAGCTCTGTGTTTCTATAGTCCTGTGTATATTGGAAGAAAGTCTGAAAACAAATTCCAAAGCTAGATCCTAGATTCATCCGTCGCGACTCAACGCGATGGGATTTGTTTCAATCAGGTTGGGTCGTGACACATCTTCCCCCTCGTTTCAAACCACCGGCCACCCCCATCCCCCCCCCCCCCCCCACCCCCCCCCACGCGGTACCCCCGCCCCGCGGGCCTAGCCCATAGACCCGGTATCCTCTCCCAACCCCACTTCTAGCTGCCGACCCCTCCACTTTGGCCCTTATAATGATGATTTCAATCATCATTATTACATGCCTAAATTAGCCTAATTAATTTGGGAAAGATTTTAATTCAATTTAAATTTCAAATACTTTCCTAAATTAACCAAGTTAAATTAAGAAAATTCCTAAAATTAAGTCTAATTTAATTTAAAATTAGATTTTTTGTCATTTTTTTTTCATAAATTGGATTAATGAATTAGGAAGCTTTAAATTCCCTCGCATTCTCTCCTCTCCCCTATGCTTGCCTCTGGCCCTATAACACCTCACTCCTCTCTCTATTTCCATTAACCCTATTTGAATTTTAAATTCAAATTTTCAAAATTCAAAACCCTTTCCTATTTCCATCAAATCTGAAATTAATTTCAGATTATTAGTTGCCCCTCCATATCCCAAGCCTTAACCCCTAACTTCACAAAACAACCCCTTCCCTCCCTTGGCCGACCCTATCCCCTCTTTCCCCTTCTTGGATTTTTTTCATTCATGAGTTATACCCCAAAAGAAAGAGAAGACAATCATTCCTTCCCAACTTTCTTTGCCGATCCCGAGCGTGACCACGAATTCGTCTACGACAACCAAGGTTTGGTGGATATTCTTCAATCCCCTTTCTTCAATCTCAATTTGGACGTTGATGACTTCATCGAAAATTACATCGATCGCATCCTATTCACGTTGGCACCTTCGATCGAAGAACATCTACCCTCCGGACATTTGCGAATCGTCGGACATCCTTCTGCATCTCCCCTTCCGACTAACTTTCTGTGGATCAAAACACATTGCGTCCTATCACTTTTAGTGTCATCATTAGGATTGTTGAGATTCTCTTTCTGCTAAGAACTTTCCAAAAGCATAAGTGAGGGAAACTCCATGTGACTTTTCTAAATGTTAAGTTGTGGATTTAAAGTTTACAACATTTAAATTTATGCTTATGATTGAGATTATTTTAAGTTTTTTTATTATTCTAATGTGTAACTAAAGACCATAACAATATCAATTCTTTAAATTCCTAAGATCTCATCTAGTGAAACATTAGTTTATTGTTACTTCGCTTAAATCAAGCTTTCATAAATTTCTAACACAATTCCTAATTTGTTTCACATCAGTCACCTTTAGATGGTTTGGTCACATAAAATAGAGACCTTCTGATTGGGGGTGTCGTATTGGACCTGACCCGAAAATTTCGGGTTTGGGTTGACCAAAATCAGAAACGGGTCAAGTTTGTGTTCAATAATTAGACCCATTTCAAAAATCATGTTGGGTTTGGGTTAACCTGAAATTGACCCGAAAACCCGATGTTGACCCGACAACCCGAGATTCACCAGTTTTTTACCCAAAAAAGCAGAGATTGACCCTTTTTTTGACCTGAAAACTATCAATTTTTTTGTTGGCACTGGTCATTCGGGTCTGGTCGGGTTGACCCAGACCCGAAGCGGGTCGGGTTCAAGTACGAAAAACTGACCTGTTAGCAAAAACGAGTCATGTTCGAATTGACCCTAATAGTACCGGGTTAATTTCGAGGTCGACCCAAACCTAACCACTGACCTAAAATTGACACCCCTACTTCTGATGACCTAGTTAGAAAAGTTGAGGTATTATTATTATTATTATTTTTAATAATTTAGAAAAGTTGAGGTATTAGATTTAACTTATGTTAAAAAAGTTAGAGATAGATCTTAAAAAGACTTGATAATAAAATATTAGAAATGATATTTCTTTATTAGATTTAAATGAGAATTTGATTTTTAATAGGATACAATGACGAAAAATGATTCATGTAGCCGATCCCACGTAGTGGAACAAATGCTTGATATTGTTGTTGTTATATACACCACAAAACCCAAAAATAAAGAATTTCATTTTTCACATTCAGTGAAAATTAATTCACAGTGACATTGTTGAACTTGGATGAGATCCAACAATTTATCGGTGGCTCTGATGAAATCCAATGAGATCCAACATGCTACGAAAACCTGCAACTAATTTCAACGCGCTCCAACAAAGTTTTAAAGACGTAAATCTGTGGTGACCATCAACGGACCTCTATCAAATTTTCTGTCAAGGCTTTGGCAAGCTCCAATATATATATATATATATATATATATATATATATATATATATATATATATATATATATATATATATATATATATATATATATATATATATATATATATATATATAGGAAGACAGGATCCAACAGAATAAAAGAAATAGTTTTCAAATCCATCATTATAAAAACTAAACATTGCAAGACCACAAAGATTTTAAAAAAATCCAAAGAAATGAGTTTGTTTCTTCTTACTACAAAAGAAAATATTCTATCTCTAGAAAAATAAGGAGAGTAAATTGGTATAAAATGCTAACCAGACAAGCTTAATGGGTGATCTGGGCCTAATCAAAGCTTAAAACCTTCTAAGTTTTGAGCCAGAGCCAATATGGTCTCATGTGTAAGGCCTACTGGGATGATCAAGACCTTCTTTTTTTTCACCCTAGAAAATAAAAAGTCATGGCTTGTATTGTGAGTGAAACAAGGCATGAGGTGCTCTTTTAAGATAACAACTCTCCCTATGATGGGCGTGAGCGTTACAAATCTCACTTGGCAGCAGCTAGCGTGCGTCGAAATGGTGGGATCCTCAAGAAAAAGAAGAGAATCAAAGGTATGGCATAAATGCTGAGAAATAAGTGAAATTTAATTCAATCATGAGATCAAAAAAGAATAGAAAACAAAACAAACAAAAAAATATAAACGCACAAAATAAATAAATAAAAATTTATACAAGTTCAACTAAATGATTGATATGTCATGTTGACACCACTGCAGATTTCAATATGATTTTGGCTTCATTTGGAATAGCTTTTTTATTGCTTTCGAAAACAACTTTTTAGTACAAAATATTCTAATTCAAAATTTTTTTTGCTAAAAAACTGTTTTAAAAAGCAACAAGAAAGCTGTCTCAAACAAAACCTTAGTCTTCATTTGGGACAGCTTCCTTACTCCTTTAAGAAGCAATAAAAAAGTCATATTCATTTGGGACAGCTTCCTTACTGTTTTAAAAAGTAGTAAAAAGCGTCCCAAACTAAGCCTTTGAATACATTAACATGAATGTCAACTTATGATTAAGACTATCAAACATGTTTTCTTCGTAAAAAAAAAAAAAAAAAGTTCCACAACATTTCAGTCAAACGCCTATAGTAGTATGTTCAACAATTTCAAGAGAGGAATCAATCATATTTAGCAAATCGATGAGGCTGCAAGATGAAATAATCTGAAATGGGCAGCACAACACAGTTATGCATTGGCAAAATTTAGTGCATTGTTTCAATGAGACAGTAAGACAAAAAGCTTAACACAGTTGATAAAATTGATTCTTGCATTACTTCATCCAATGAAACTAACTAAAGTTAAAATTGATGAAGATCTACTGAGATAAAACACAAGGCACTGGAGATGGATGACATTATAAAAACACAAAAGAAGTAATCAAACTTGGACAAAATCAGCAGTCAGAAGATGCATGAAACCTTTCTTAATTGGAAAGATTTTGGCTTTCGTACTGCTTCGTGAAACAGATTTTCAGTACAAAAATTAAAACATTTATATTAGAAAGCTGTTTTAAATAGTAGTAAGAAAGCCGTCCCAAACGAAGCCGTTATCTGTATGGAAATCCAATTCTACTATAGGTTCTTAGATTGAGTCTGCAGATAGAATGCATGTATTACACAGGACCACATTCAACTAGAAATTACCTTGGAATGATGAGAACTCTGACAACATTTAGAATGGAATAAATAAATAACAATATACAAAATTCAGCAAAGATCAACAAAAGAGGGCTAAGAAAAACAATTTTTAGCTCTAAGTTTGACGTCCTACAACAAGTTATTCTCTCGAAAGAAATGTTGCCTTGTAAATCAATGAATAAAGCATTAACTATCCTATGTAGAGAAGTACCAAACAAAAGTCATGCACAAACCCTCTATTGATATACATTTTTCATTTCAAGTTGTCCATATTTGATTGATATGCTGAAGGGTTAGTCTCTGTTGCAATATCAGTATTGACAGTAGTATCAGTTATATGATCCACTTTCAATCAAAAAAGGTCAAATCCATGGGTACAATATAACAATTATCATTCATAATTCTATGATTAACAGATCAATACTAATGTTTTTTTTTTTTTTTCCACAGCTATGCTAAAAGAGGTTCCACATGTGTTATTTCCACGCATCTTCAAGCTTAAGTGGTTTCTCTAAAGCCACCACATTGGAATTGACACAAATGCTAACCATATTTTTTTATTCAGATCTAGCTACTGATGTTGAGGCATCTTTTTCTTATAGTCTAATTACCACACATTAAAGCCTTTTTCAGATTATATGTAAATCTAGCAATGGAGAAGACTTCTTAACTATGATGGGTAGATATTTCTCTCAAAGAGATAACAGTGTCCGACATGTATCAACACAATACTTATTCAACATGCCTTTGACATATCTCGAGCATGTTGAAAATGTGACCAATTAAAAATATTAAAAAACAAGTTGGATACTTGTGTTTTAAATATTTTATGAAAAAAAAAAATTTTAATGTAAGTTTTTATATTTCAATTATTTATTTATTAAAACATAAAAATTATATTTCTTATTTCATCTCCACAGCCTCAAATTAATCACTTGCACTCAATGCCTCCTTTCCTAAACATTCTTATTTTCATTTCTCATTGTCACAACGTCTGATGTCTTCTCAACATCGACGTCTAACATCATCATCATAATATCAATATTTCAAAATCATCTCAACATCAAAGTCTGACATTAACGCTCAAAGCCAGCAATTTTTATACCCATAATTACGCCCCCGTGCCATCTCAACATCTAATCTTTGTATAATGTCATCTCAAAATCAACGCCCGTTGCCATTCCACGATATCGATGCTCAACTCTAGACACAAATTGACAAATAACATCAAAAAATGTCTAATAGAGCATTAATTTGTCATATTAAATAAGTAAACAATACTTTAAATAGAACTCAAATGCCAGGTATACAGTTTGCAGACATGTCTTCAACAAATTGATTTTGTTGTGCAAAAAAATAATATTACTTATCTAAATTAGAGATGCTGATGATTCACTATTAAGTAGGTTCAATTCCAATTCAAGATCCACTTAAACTGATTCTTACTGATCACGTCGAGTCAGGTGTAGCAATAGGCTAAATTGATAGGAGAGCTAGCTTGGCTCATTAACTTCAATTCAATTTTCATCTGAACTAAGATCATTTTTTCATATACTAATGCATATATGCATGCACATAGCCACATATTCATACACTAATGCATATATATTTCAATTTGATCTCAAACTATCTCAATTTTATCCGAGATTAGCTCAATTTAAGTTTATGTTCAATCATGGCTTAGTATTTGGCCTGATAATTCTGATCTGAGCAAAAATCATTATGATTTTCCAATGTACTTCTATTTTCGGATCAAAATTGCATACTTTATTTGAATGAGTTCAGTTTTTAAGCATTAATTCAACTCAACTCAAATTAGGATATAATATTCAATCATGCAATGAAGAATCAAAGTGCTAATGTACTAATCATAGGCTAATAAAAATCTTAACTAATAAAATAACTTTGCACCTAATGAATGACATTTTATAGTTAGTAATGATGCCAACCAATCTTCAAGTTAGAAATATGTTCTGAAATACCCTTGAAAATACAGATAACAAAAATGAAAATAACAATAATAATACTAATAATAAACAAATGGCTTTCAAACTTCTAGATATAATATTAAATCAAGTATTATTTATCATAAGGAAAAACTTTAAATCCATGTAGAAAGTTCTCATGTTTAAAAGAAAAAGATATCAAGCTACTCTCATCCTTTGTTTTTGATCTATCTTTTCCACTGTGAATCCGTTACAAGGATTCCAATGAAGTTAATTTCCAGATTCTCTTGAACGTAATTAAATTCCATCCCTCTAAGAATTAATGTTGCTTAAGTATATTTCTTTGAGAGAAAAATCATATCTTAGGCCCGCCCATGGAGAAATGTGTTTTTTTCCAAAAATAAACTTGAATTAACTAATTCTGTTTGTCTGTAACAATAAAGAGAACGGTGACTCAAAAAAAAAAAAAATCTTCTCCCGCATTTCTTATTTTAGGAAGAGGAGAAGCTGGCTATTGTTAAAGAAACTAATTTTCCTAAAAAATCAGAAATGGGGTAGAAAGAATCTTTGAAATTTCTTCCATGAAAAGATAAAAGCCTTTCAAATTTTGCTTACTAGGCTCAAATGCACAAACTAGTTCATTACATATGACCAACGAAATGTAATATATCCTATAACAGAACTTATAATTATTGTAACAAAACAAAATGCCAGTGTTATTACATTTATTCTAGTCGGTCCTCCAACCAATAACGCTAAACTTGAACGGGCGTTTAAGAGAATGAAGCCGAAATTAGTCAATCAAAAAACAAAGAAAAACATGTGGGAGCTAATCTGACCAAAATGCAAGCAAGTTCTGCAGCCTGTCAAATTTACAGATTGATATGGCATTCTACAGAACCATTCACATAAAGGTCATAAGTCTACGAAGTCGGCAGAACTTGAAGTAAGCCAAAAACTTTTCACCAAGATGACATCCTAAGGAACATTGTTTGATTCATCTGCAAACAAAACCAAATTTTATGTTTCTCAGTTACGAGACCAAAATTAACAAATCAATTTTTAGGAAGAACTGTAATAAATTACCTTACTCACTCGTCTACTTTGTATGAATCCAATGTGACCTCCTCCAGCCACAAGCCAGGGAAGAGCTCCTGCAAAAATAAACGCAAAATTTAAAAATTGAGCAACAGACAACGAAAAATACAATGGAAATTCCCTCCACCATTATAGAGATAAGGAGAAAGAAAAGAACTAGAAGGAATTTCTTTGTTTGAAATCCCATATCTTCTCACATCGAGTTTTCGCTGCACAATCCGAGGCCTCTTTTGAGGCCTTCGAGAAGGTTTCGTTCCCTTGAGCAAGTATAAATCCCTTTCGATTTCCTCACGCGAAAGGGATATGGAGAACTTCCGCCGCTGCACCTGACCCCCGCCCTCCAATATCTGATCGGCTTTTCCTGGATTACCCCTTCCAAACTGACAGTGAGAAGGAGAGATGCTAGGGCACCGATTTCGGCCGTTCTCCCCTGGAGCGAAGCACGCAGCACGCCTTTTCCTAAGATTCCACGGCATAGTCGCAGTCGTCGCAACCGTAGCGACGGCGGAAGCAGAAGCCTCCTTCTCACTGGATCCACCTTCCGGAGGCGGACTGTTCTGTAGCTTCCCGCCATGGTTATCCCTTCTGGTCTCCATGCCCATCATTGCAGTGCTCGAAAGCCCGGTTTCTGCGACGGAGTTAACGCAACGGAAAACCCGATGACAGCCCCAACTCCTCGTCGGAAAAGAGAAATTGTGTAGCGGGTACTTCAAAACCCTTCTCGCCGGGAAGCTCGGGACAGACTTATCCCAGCAAGCGCCGGAGAGCTCTGTTCCCCTCCAGCCAGCTTCGCCCTCCTTCGAAACCATCATCGGAAGCCACTGTGTCGCTCGCCGGCAAACTTCAACGAACCGATCGCCGCCAGATACTCCGATAGCCCAACGGCGGCGTAAAGGAATCCGACTTGAGAATGGTTAATGCGTAAAGGAAGACTGAGGCGGAGACCGGGAGAAGAGAGGGAAGACGGCGGATGGGGGGACGCCTCACGTTCATGTGGGGGTTCTATTCTCCGTTGTGGGCTTTTATAGAGGAGGAAACGGTGCCTTGAGTTCTTCTTTCATGCGGTATCCCGCATTTTTAACTTCTACGGGCGCGGGGATGTTTACAAGCTCAAAACCGGATTGTAGCGCGTAGAGCGACGGGTGAGTTGGTTTGGTACGAGAAGATTTGAACAATTAATATGTAATATTTAAATTGTATATTTTCATTTGTTAATTTTTTATTTACAATTTATAAAAAAATAAATATATTAATAGTAAGTTTATATTTATACTAAATTTTGAGAATAATTGTTATTATAACAGATAAAGATCAATATTAATAGGCTATAAACCTCTAGTAATAAATTTCCACATTAGTTTTTTTTTTGTAATTAATAAAATTTTGAAAGAATATCAAATGCTTGTGACTTAGTGGCTTTATTTTTGCGGAAATAAATGAAAAGAGAATTGAATCATAATAAAAAAAATTAATGGTGCTAGAACGTAATTTCGAATATAATTTTATTTTATTTTATTGGATAGAAAATTTGCGGTGATAATATGTTTGATATTTTAGTTTTATACAAAAATTTGGATATTGAGGCGAAAATAACTAGATGATAAAATTCATGTGACAATTGTCATTACTATCAATAGTGGTCATTGACAGCGATCCCAAATCTCTAATTTTGAAAATGGAATCCTATTTATAGCTTTTTAAGAAGGTACTTTGATAAATATGAGCATAATAAAAAACAAATCATAGAGCTATCCTTGTTGATCACTTTCATAATATTTTGTTTATTCAGTATTTGAGTACCTTCATGATCTAAGAATTGAATACTCTTGGGCTTATTAGATTGATCTCATCGCGCCACTGAATTTGACGATAAGTATAAGATATGGAGAATGTTTGGTTCTTCAATTAATGTCCTTAAACTTTTAAATATGCTTTAATGCTTGATTTTGGTTCATATGGATTGAAGTCAGGTCACTTGTGATGTCAATGAGTTTATCTTGTCAAGATGTTCAGGTCGACTACAAGTTTTCCAAACACTGAAAGATATATGAAGTTATATATAAATATACACAAATAACTTTTTTTCTACTAAGTCCCTTTATAAATATAATCCATTCAACCAAAAAAATTATATATATATATATATATATATATATATATATAATAACTGCCTAAGCTCAAGCCACATTTATTTACTTAGTCTGACTAATTTTAGTAATGTATGCAAATCATTAATTTCCAAGGGGTTGTTTTAGAATCATCTTAAATTTGTATTTTATTTTATTTTATAAATTATTTTGTTTATATTTAATACAAATATAAATAAATTGGGTATCCAATAAGTGTTATTTTTATTTTTATTTAATAATGCATAAAGTGGGGATGGGAAATGGCGGTCATGATGATGTTGATTGGTTGACAGTATCGTTATGAGGTAATTTGGCTGATTTTTATTTAAAATATTATAAAAACATCTTAGAATTATTTTGAATATTATCAAAAAATAACTTGATTTTTTTTTTATAAGAAAACAAATTCAACTAAAAGTATAAATAAACTATTTTTTAAATAAAAAAAATGATCTTAAAAAACTTCCAAGTCTATTTAGTAGTTATTACATAACTTATCTATCAATAGTTTCTCTTGTTTTCTTGCTAGTGTTATTGGCTGCCTTGTTAGATATTTCACTTATTTTGATGGTCCTGTTGACTCTTGTTGGGTTTATTTTAAGATAGAAGTTTATCTCATAATTTTATTAAATGTGCTCAAGATTAATATTAATATGAGATGGGCTTAAAAGTGATTATTTTAAATGCTTGGTTTGGGATAAATGTAATTTTTTGTAAAAAAAAATTGCCAAATTGTTGTGAAAATTTTAGTTTTTAACATTTTTCTTTGAAAAAAAAATTAATATTTATTTTATGAAGTTTTTTGTAAGAAAAACAAGGTTATAAAAAGAGCTTCCCACATTTTTTTTGTGAAAAAAAAAACAAAAAGAAAATTCTAGCCAAATAAAAGTATAATGATTATTTGAAAAAAAAAGTGAATAAGCTGCTCCAAGCATACCATAAGGCTTCTTTTGGGACTGATTTCTTAATATTTTTTCAAGCAAATTTTCAGTGCAAAATTTTATTAAATTAAAAATTTTAGTACTATTAATCTGCTTTAGAAAGCATTAAAAAAGCTATACCAAACGAAGCTAAAATTTTTGTGAGTCTAGAAAAATTAATTATAAGCTGATAAGCATTAGTTGCAATCGCAAAAAATCATGTCCACGTTACTTCCTTCTTTAATATTGTGACTAGTCTGTTAAATATTATTGGTTGTACGTTCCTGCAAAATAAGAGATATGTTAAGAGGAAAATATTATTTCAAAATAATTGAGCAACTAGAAAGTGAAGGATTTACAAAAGGTTGAGGTTCAAATTAAGCCATTGCTCTTCAAAAATCAGGAGACACTCGTTGCGGTTGTCACGAACCATCCCGACCGGAACGAATCCCTTCGCGTCGGGCCGCGATAGATAGAAATCCAGGATCTGGCTTTGGAATTTGCTTCAGAACTTTCTTCAAGATATTCAAATAAACAGAAACACAGAGTTGTTATAAACTTCAAATACATATATAAAAATGCATATAATATTTTCTTCTTTCTTTCTTTTCATCAAAATAATTATGTACAATACAGTGCATGGCTATCAACAGAAAGAACAGAACAGGAAAGCCATGACTGTACAAAAACCAATAGTACAAAATACCTAATCACTGATCAGACACAGAACTGCTAGTCCAAGACTTCCTTCCCTTTCCCAGAACCTGAAAACCATGCAGAAAATAAGGATGAGCTAACAGCTCAGCAAGACTACACTCACCAATCAAAATCTCCAGAAATTCACATAAAAAAACATATCAGAAACAGTTATTCAAATAGCCGTACATAAATCAGAAAATCGTACAGAAATCAGAATATCATACAGAATTCATATAATCAGACAGAACAGATACTTGAATTCAAACCAGAGTACAGAACAGATCTTATAAAAACTTATAAAACTTTCAAATCTCAGAACGAATCGGATCGTACAAATCAGAATTTAAATCTGATAAAATCACATTTTAGATATCACATATCACATATCAGATATCCCTGACCCTGATAGAATCTCGACGGATTCTGGCCCCTTATACCTCCCTTCCCTGACACTAACAGAATCTCAGATTTTGGCCCCTTATGTCTCCCTTTGTGCTTACAGCATCAGAACAGAACAGATATACATAATTTTCAGAACAGAACTTATTTTCAGATTTCTCAGATTTCCCTGACACAGACAGAATCTTAAAGGATTCTGGCCCCTTATGACTCCCTTCTAATAGCACATCACATCAGAACATTCAATTCCGAAAATCAGATTTCGTTAGAAAATTGTCAGCGGCATAACGGTAGTATACGGAATTTACACAAAATTCACAGATTCAAAAATTTACCAAATTACCACAGATAGTGTAAAATATCATTGTAAGAGTTTCATTATACTGAGACAGTAAATTCAGACATCCAAATAAATTATTATTCGATCAAAACTCCGTAGAATTCAAAATACTCGGTAAAAATATTCTAGAAAATACTCAAAACGTGCACAATTATCATCTCAGAAATATATCAAAAGTTACGCGGTAAAAAGTTCATCAGTGTAAAAAGGAATCAATTATTCGCTAACGGAAACAAAATTCGAAACAAAAAAGTTGACGAAATCCTCATTTCTGAAAATTGAGAAAGGCAGAATGTGTCTTACCTCGAGTCGGTCAACCTTTCCAACTACCGCTACGGACGGAAACGGACAGAAGTCGCCCAAAAATCATTTTTTCTTCTTGTTTCTTCGATTTTCTCTCTCTCTCCTAGGCTTTTCTCTCTCTTCAAAAGATCTCATTTCTATATATATCCAACCAGATCGTCCAGGACGATCGCAAATCATCCCTGGACGATATGGATAAAATTCATTTAGACGTGTACAGTAATCGTACCTGGACGAGTTGCTCTCTGCAAATCACCCCAGTTCGTCCTGGGATGAACTTCTCTGTTCAGAAATTCCTTTATAACCTGTACCGATCATCCCATACAATCCAACTTCGTCCGGACGAATATGGAAGGAAAAACAGTTTTCACAATCTCCCCAACTTCAGAAAAAGGTCGTCCTCGACATTTTCAAAACAAAACTGAGTTAGAACAGATGCGGATATAACTGTCTCATATTCGACTCTTCTCCCAAGTCGCCTCTCGTGCTGTTATGTGTTTCCACTTAACTTTAACCATCAGAATCTATTTATTTCTTAACTTGCAAATATCATAAGCTAAAATCTATTCAGGCTCTTCCTTGTATTGCAGATTCTCCTGAATCTCCACATCATCAGCAGACAGTTTCTTTTCAGAATCAGATATCCACTTTCTCAAAGAAGAAACATGAAAAATATTATGTATATCAGACATTTGATCAGGAAATAACAATCTATAAGCAGACTTTCTAATCCTTTCAAGAATTTCAAAAGGTCCGATATACCTTGGACTAAGCTTGCTCACTCTTACAAATCTGCTGACATCTTTCATCGGACTGACTTTGACATACACAAAGTCACCAATCTGAAATTTAACAAATATGTGCTTCTGATTGTAATACTTCCGTTGTCTGTCTTGTGCAGCTTTCAATCTTTCCTTAATCAAATTGATTTTCTTAACAGTTTCATCCACAAAAGTTGAACTCATTTCTTGTCTATCTCTCACCTCAGTCAGAGTCAAAGGCGTTCTACACTTTCTGCCATACAGAACTTCGTAAGGTGTCATACCAATACTTGACTGATAACTATTATTATAGGCAAATTCTATCAAAGGAATGTGATCCTCTCAACATCCTCCAAAATCCAAAACACATAACAGAAGGTCTTCCAGTACCTAAATACTCATCTCAAACTGTCCATCAGTTTGCGGATGAAAAGCCGTACTGAAATGCAACTTCGTACCCATACCTTGCTGAATACCCTTCCAAAGTCTGAAAGTAAATAGTCCATCTCGATCAGATATAATCACTTTTGGCATACCATATAATCGGACAATTTCTTTAACATAAATCTGAGCTAACTTATCCACCAGATCCGTTTGTCTGATCGGAAGAAAATGTGCAGACTTCGTCAATCGATCCACAATAACCCAAATGACATCATGTCCTTGCCTTGATCGAGGAAAACTCATAGCAAAATCCATCGTTTCCTCCTCCCACTTCCACTCGGGGATAGGCAACGACTGCAAAAGACCTCCTAGTCGCTGATGCTCTGCCTTCACCAACTGACAGGCTTTGCATTTCGAAACAAACTCCGATATATCCTTTTTCATTCCAGGCCACCAAAATAAACTTTTCATATCTCCGTACATCTTACCACTTCCTGGAAGAATGATATAACATGAATAATGAGATTCGTACATAACATCTTTCCTCAAATTTCCAAACATAGGAATCCACAGCATGTTCTTACAGAAAATAATACCATAATTAGAAATTCGTAATTCAGGTTTCTTATCAGTTTTAATCTGAACAATCAGCTTCGAATAGTCAGCGTCTGACTTTTGGGCTTCATAGATCCTTTCTTCCAAAGATAACTGAATGTCCATCTGAGTTAACACATCAGAATCTGGACCACTAGAAGAAATCACCTCCAACTGTAATCTTTTCATATCTCATATCAGATACTCATCAGAAGTAAGGTGAATACCTGATAATCCAGAAGACTTCCTACTCAGAGCATCTGCTACCACATTAGCCTTACCAGGCTAATACTGAATCGTCAGATCATAATCCTTGATCAATTTAAGCCATCTTCTTTGCCTCAAATTCAGATTCTTCTGAGTGAAGATATACTTAACTCTTATGATCTGTAAAGATCTCACACTTTACGCCATACAAGTAGTGACGTCAAATCTTCAAAGCAAAGACAACTACAGCCAATTCCAAATTATGCGTTGGGTAATTCTTTTTATGTGGTTTCAACTACCTCGAAGCATAAGCTATTACCCGACCATGTTGCATCAGAACACATCCCAAACCTTTCAGTGAAGCATCAATGAACACCTGAAATCCTTCCGTACCTGACGGAAGTGCTAACACTGGAGCTGAAGTCAAACAATCTTTTAATCTCTAAAAACTAGTTTCACACTCCGGTGTCCAAATAAAAGCTATTGACTTCTAAGTCAGTCTCGTCAGAGATATAGAAATATGAGAAAATTCCTTCACAAACTTTCTATAATAACCAGCTATGCCCAAGAAATTACGTACCTCAAATATCATAGTAGGCATTGGCCAATTAGTAACTGTATGTATTTTCTGGGGATCAATAGAAATACCTTCACCGCTCACTACATGCCCCAGAAAAGAAATGCTCTTCAGCCAGAATTTATATTTAGAGAACTTAACATACAACTGATGCTGCCTCAAAGTCTCCAACATAATTCTCAAATGTCTAGCATGATCTTCCTCAAAAGTAGAATATACCAGAATATCGTCTATAAAGATGATCACAAACTGATCCAAGTACTCCTTGAACACTCTATTCATCAGATCCATAAAAACTGCAGGTGCATTAGTTACTCCAAAAGGCATAACCAAAATCTTATAGTGCCCGTACCGAGTACTAAAAGCTGTCTTCATCACATCAGCTTCCCTTACCTTCAACTACTAGTATCCAGATCTCAAATCAATCTTTGAGAACACAGAAGATCCAGTCAGCTGATCAAATAAATCGTCGATTCGTGGCAATGTATACTTATTCTTGATTGTAACTTTATTCAAATCTCTGTAATCGACACACATACGTATTGTCCCATCCTTCTTCTTCACAAACAGAACAGGTGCTCCCTAAGGAGAAACACTAGGACGGACAAATCCTCTATCCATCAACTCCTGAAGTTAAGCTTTCAACTTCATAAGTTCCTTTGGTGTCATTATGTACGGAGCTTTAGATATCGGAGCTGAACCCAGAAATATATCAATACAGAACTCAACATCTCTATCCGGAGGCAAACTAACCAACTCCTCAGAAAATACATCTGAAAACTCTCATACAACCGGGATATCAAAAATAAAATCCGCGTCTATATTCAAATCCCGTACTGATGCCAAAAATACCGAACAATCTTTCTTCCACATTCTTCTAACTTCCAACACAGAAATCAAGCATGACAAAACTCCTCTTAACCCTTGAAATATATATCTTTCACCCTCCATAAGCAAGCTCACTTGCTTCTTTAAATAGTCAATCTGAGCTTCATACAAATTCAGCCAATCCATGCCCAAAATCACGTCATACGAAGAAATTGGCAACAAAATCAAACTTGATTTTCAGTTCTTGCCAGAAATATCAATCTCGCAGAAACAAAACTTTCGGGCAATCAAATTATTCCCAGCCGGCAAAAGAATAGAAAGTGAAACGGTAGCAAAATAGAATCCAGATGCAAAACATCAAAATAACACTCGGAAATAAATGAGTGACTGGCTCTAAAATATAAAAAAAACATGACATGGATGATCAGAAATGTAAACCGTACCTATCACCACATCCGGAGCATCACAAGCCTCTTGTTGATTCAAACTATATACATGTGGCTGAACTGGAGCTACAGAACTACCAGACTCCCTCTGATCACCACTAAGTGGTCTCCTCGCCACAGAACCTGATCCACCAGGTCTATCAGAGGATCCCTCAGAAATAGTACGTGGAGGAACTGTCCTCGGCCTTCCTGCTGGTCTAACAAAACTATCAGATCTGGACTCAGCTCATCGACCAAATCCAGCTTGTGGACACTATGTGTAATATTAGATCTGCTCCAGGATCGTCCAGGACAATCGTGGATCGTCCTGGGATGATTAGTGCAAATTTGTTCCAGATTCTGTACAGAAGTTACAGGAAAGATTTCTTGTAGGGATTGTCCGGGCCGATCTGGGATCGTCCCGGGACGATCAGAGCATGACACAAGTCAGAGAATAGGGGTTTTTTTCGTCCAAGGAAATTCATGACCGTCTTGAGAAATCGTCCCAGGACAATTTGATTTTGTTTTGATCGACCAGGACGATCGTACGATCGGCCGGGCCGATCTCAAGTGGATATAAGGGATTTCAGCTGTTTTGAAGAGAGAAAAATAAAAAAATAAATATCTAAATTTCTGAGGAGAGAGAAAGTCGAGGGCTAAAGTGAAAAAGTTGATTTTTGGGCGACGTCGGTCCGTTTTCGTCCTACGAGACAGTTCAAGAAAGTGGTGTACGCAAGGTAAGGCACATTCCGCCTTTCTCAATTTTCAGTTTGGTGAAGTTTGAACGATTATTCTGTCCGGATTTTGTTTTTGTTAGCGAATTTCGTCCGTATTTTTCGATTGGTTCAGTTTTTACCGCGTAACTTTTGGTATATTTCTGAAGTGCCGAGTGTGCACGTTTTGCTTATTTTATGGAGAATTTTTACCGGATAGTTTTGACTCAGCTGTGTTTTATTTTGACAATAATTTCTGATGAAGTCCAAAATTATCTGGGCAGTAGAATAAAAGTCTTGTAATGTTGTTGTGAATATTCTGTACTAATTTGGTAATTTATGAAATTAGGAATTTTTGTGTAAATTCCGTATACTGTCGTTATGCCGCTGGATTTTCGTACGATTTCTGAAATTGTCCGGATTTGTTCTGAAATGATATGATATGATTGTGTACTATAAAAAGGGAGTTATAAGGGGTAAGGATCCTGTGAGATCCTGTCTGTGTCAGGAAAATCTGAAAATTTGAAATGAGCTTTAAAAAATCTGAAAACAAGTTCTGTTCCGGATCCGATGATTTCTGGTGCTATAAGCACATCTGTTCTGATGCCATGAGCACAAAGGGAGTTATAAGGGGCCAGAATCTGAGAGATTCTGTCAGTGTTTGGGAAGGGAGGCATAAGGGGCTAGAAACCGTTGAGATTCTGTCAGGGTCAGGGAATCTGTTCTGACTTTTGATCTGTTCTGATTTAATCTGTTCTGATGTGATATGTTCGGAATTGGTATGTTTTGATATGATTTTGATATGATTTCTGATTCTGATTTACACGATTCTGTTCTGTTCTGATATGATCTGATCTGTATGATTCTGTTCTGATTATGATTTCTGTGATTTCTATTCTATTCTGATTCGATATACGATTATGTTGCTCTGATTTATGTATGAATTTCTGTCTGATGTGTGGATGTGGATTCTGAGAATTTTTATTGGAGGTTTGATGTCTTGCTGAGCTGTTGTAGCTCATCCTTATTTTCTGCGTGGTTTTCAGGTTCTAGGAGAGGGAAGGAAGTCTTTGAGTAGGAGTTCCGAGTTCAGAGTCTGATCTGTTATAGGTATTTTGGACTTCTAATTTTTGTACAGTCATGGCTTTTCTGTTCTGTCTTTCTTTCTGTTTGAAAGCCATGATCTGTATTTGTATATGATTCTCTTTCTAATGAATGAAAAGATAGATGATTTGTTCCGCTGCATTTGATGTTTATAGTAGCTCTGTTTGTGTCTGTTTCCGTTTGGAAGAAAGTTATGAAACAAATTCCAAAGCCAGATTCTGAAATCAGTTCGGTCTGTTTGAGTTTGTCTGCGACCCGATGCGAGCGGGATCCGTCCCGGTCGGGTTGGATCGTGACAAGCTTTAGTGGTATCAGAGCAAAGGTTTTGGAATTTGGAATTTGGAATTTGGATTGTAAGACAGAGCTATAGGAAGTGATCTGAGTCTGTCTGGGGTAGTTTTGGGTCTGTTTGGATTTTTATTGTGTTGTTTTTGTGCTTAGTTTTCCAGATTTTCTGGATTGTCTGAATGGATCTGCCAGACCCCGATATGACAGACGGTCAGAGTAACAGTCAGGCAGCACCGGTGGGTAGTATAGTCCCAATGGTTGGTGCAGATACACTGTCTCAGTTTGCTTCATTGGTTCCTTAGATGATGAGCGAGACTCTCAGTAGAGCCTCTACTGTTCGATCTGAGGATATTGATAGACATCTTCAGATGTTTCTGAGATTGAAACCACCGAGGTTTGAGGGCGTTGTTGGGCCCAGAGCAGCTGAGGAGTGGCTGAGGAGGTTAGAGAAGACTTTTGACGGCATGCAGTGTCTGTCACATAGGAAAGTACCTTTGGCAGTTTTTCTGTTAGATGGGGAAGCAGAGCACTAGTGGGTAGGCCAGCAGGAAGCGAAGTTTCAGGGCAGATTGAACTCTATGATTTCTTGGGAAGAATTCTCTGGAGTATTTCGATCTTTGTTTGTTCCTCCTGCACAGCAACAGATGCAGGAGAGTTTTTTGAGGCTGGTTCAAGGGAGCAGAACGGTGATGCAATACGAGGCAGAGTTTACTGCCTTAGCTCGATATGCTCCGCAGCTGGTGAGTACTTCTACTGAGAAGTGCTATTATTTTCTGAGGGGACTACGAGACAGTTTGAAACAGCCCCTGGTACCATTTCATATTTTTGATTTTTCTGAGCTTGTGGAGAGAGCTCGTCTGATAGAGAACGATCTGATGGCTACTCAGCAGCGGTGGACTGCGAGTAGGAAGAGGTTTGGAGGTGATTCGAGTAGTAGTTCCTCTGGCAATAGGAGATTTGTTTTTGGTTCTGGAGACTCCATGAGGAGTGGACAATCAGGATTTTTTGGTACTGCTACGACCAGTACGACCAGCTCTGGATCTGTTAGTAGGGCACCTGTGTGCCAGAGTTGTGGACGAAGACATTTTGGCCAGTGCTACAGGATGACTGGTCAGTGCTTCAAATGTGGTCAGCCAGGACATCGGATTGCAGAGTGCCCATAGGCTGAATTTGATCGACGATCCGAGAGCTTTATTAGACCTGCCGATTCAGCAGGAAGGCCGAGGACTGTTCATCCATGCCCTGTGACTAAGGGATCTGGTAGAGGTGGTGGTTCTAGTTTCGTGCCACGAAGACCACCTACTGTTCAGAGGGAGCATAGTAGTTCTGTAGCTACAGCTCCAGCTCCCGTTCAGCCACGAGTGTACAGTCTGAGTTAGCAGGAGGCTCGAGATGCTCCGGATGTGGTGACAGGTACGATTTATATTTCTCATCAGCCCTGTCGTGTTTTATTTGACTCTGGAGCCAGTCACTCATTTCTTTCCGAGCGTTGTTTTGATGCTTTGCATCAGGATTCGATTTTACTTCCGGTTTCTCTTTCTGTGATTTTGCCGGCTGGAAGTAATTTGACTGCTCGGAAGTTTTGTTTTTGTGAGATTGACATTGCTGGCAAGAAGTGGAAATCGAATTTGATTTTGTTGCCGATTTCTTCGTATGATGTGATTTTGGGCATGAATTGGCTGAGTCTATATGAGGCTCAGATTGATTGTTTGACGAAGCAAGTGAGCTTACTTATGTCAGGAGAGAGATGTGTATTCCAAGGCTTACGAGGTGTTCTCTCTTGCTTGATTTCTGTATTGGAAGTGAGAAGAATGTGGAAGAAGGGTTGTTCTGTGTTTTTGGCTTCAGTACGGGATATGAACCTGGAGGTGGGTTCTGTTTCAGATATCCCAGTGGTACGAGAGTTTGCAGATATATTTTCTGAGGAGTTGGTTGGGTTACCTCCGGATAGAGAAGTGGAGTTCTCTATTGATATTTTTCCGGGTACAGCTCCGATATCAAAAGCTCTGTACAGGAAGGCACCGAAAGAACTTTCTGAGTTGAAAGTTCAGCTTCAGGAGTTGGTGGATAGAGGATTTGTTCGTCCTACTGTTTCTCCTTGGGGAGCACCTGTTTTGTTTGTGAAGAATAAGGACGGAACACTCCGTGTGTGTGTTGACTACAGAAATTTGAATAAGGTCACGATTAAGAACAAGTATCCCTTACCACGGATTGATGACTTATTTGACCAACTTTCTGGTTCTTCTGTGTTTTCGAAGATTGATTTGAGATCTGGATATTATCAGGTGAAGGTGAAGGAAGCTAATGTGTTGAAGACAGCTTTCAGTACTCGGTACGGACACTACGAGTTCTTGGTTATGCCTTTTGGGGTAACCAATGCACCTGCTATTTTTATGGATCTGATGAACAGAGTGTTCAAGGAGTATCTAGATCAGTTTGTGATCATCTTCATCGACGATATTCTGGTGTATTCTGCTTCTGAGGATGATCATGCTAGACATTTGAGCATTGTATTGGAGACTCTGAGACAGCATCAGTTGTATGCTAAGTTCTCCAAGTGTGAATTTTGGCTGAAGAGTATTTCATTTATGGGGCATGTGATTAGCGGTGAAGGTATTTCTGTTGATCCCTAGAAGATTCAAGCTGTTGCAAATTGGCCAATGCCTACTACGGTATTTGAGGTACGTAGTTTCTTAGGCATGGCTGGATACTACAGGAAGTTTGTGAAAGGATTTTCTCAGATTGCTACGCCTCTGACGAGACTGACTCAGAAGTCAGTAGTTTTTATTTGGACACCGGAGTGTGAGGCTAGTTTTCAGAGATTGAAGGATTGTCTGACTTCAGCTCCAGTGTTAGCACTACCGTCAAGTACGGAAGGATTTCAAGTGTTCAGTGATGCTTCACTGAATGGTTTGGGTTGTGTGTTGCATCAACATGGTAGGGTAATTGCTTATGCTTCAAGACAGTTAAAACCACATGAAAAGAATTACCCGACGCATGATTTAGAATTAGCTGCAGTTGTGTTTGCTTTGAAGATTTGGCGTCATTATCTGTATGGCGTCAGATGTGAGATCTTCACGGATCACAAGAGTTTGAAGTACATTTTTACTCAGAAGGATCTGAATTTGAGGCAAAGAAGATGGCTTGAGTTGATCAAGGACTATGATCTGATGATTCAGTATCAGCCTGGTAAGGCAAATGTGGTAGCGGATGCTCTGAGCAGGAAATCTTATGGATTATCAGGTATTCAGCTCACTTCTGATGAGTATCTGATACGAGACATGGAGAGATTACAGTTAGAGGTGATTTCCTCTACTAGTGGCGTTTTGACTCAGTTGAGCATTCAATCTTCTTTGGAAGAAAGGATTCAGGAAGCCCAGAAGTTAGATTCTGATTATTCGACGTTGATTGCTCAGATTGGATCTGGTAAAAAGCCTGAACTCCGAATTTCTGATTCTGTTACCATTTTCTGCAAGAACAGGTTGTGGATTCATGTGTTTGGAAATATGAGGAAAGAGATTCTGTATGAATCTCATCATTCAAGCTACACTGTTCATCCGGGAAGTAGCAAGATGTACGAAGATATGAAGAGTCTGTTTTGGTGGCCAGGAATGAAAAAGGATGTAGCAGATTTTGTTGCTAGATGCGAGGCCTGTCAATTGGTGAAGGCAGAACATCAGCGACCAGGAGGACTTTTGCAGTCGTTGCCTATCCCTGAGTGGAAGTGGGAAGAGGTAACGATGGATTTTACTATGGGTTTTCCTTGATCAAGGCAAGGGCACGATGCCATTTGGGTGATTGTGGATCGATTGACGAAGTCTGCTCATTTTCTTTCGATCAGGCAGATCGATCCGGTGGATTGATTGGCACAGGTATATGTAAAAGAGATTGTCAGATTACACGGTGTGCCTAAGGTGATTGTTTCTGATCGAGATGGACGGTTTACTTCCAGACTTTGGAAGGGTATTCAGCAAGGTTTGGGTACGAAGTTACATTTCAGTACAGCTTTTCATCCGTAGACTGACGGACAGTCTGAGAGGACTATTCAGGTACTGGAAGATTTGCTGAGGCTATGTATTTTGGATTTTGGAGGAAGTTGGGAAGATCATGTTCCTCTGATAGAGTTTGCTTACAATGACAGTTTTCAGTCCAGTATTGGTATGGCACCTTATGAAGCTCTGTATGGCCGCAAGTGTAGAACTCCTTTGACTCTAACTGAGGTTGGAGATAGACAGGAGATGGGTGCCACTTTTGCAGAAGAAACTGTTAAGAAAGTCGATTTGATTAAAGAAAAATTGAAAGCTTCACAAGATCGACAGCAGAAATATTATAATCAGAAGCATAGGTTCGTTGAATTTCAAGTTGGTGACTTTGTGTATGTCAAAGTCAGTCCGATGAAGTGTGTGAGCAGATTTGGCAGAGTGAGTAAGCTCAGTCCAAGGTATGTTGGACCTTTTGAAATCCTTGAGAGGATTGGTAAGTCTGCTTATCGGCTGTTGTTATCGGATCAGATGTTTGATGTCCATAATATGTTCCACGTATCTACTTTGAGAAAGTGGATATCTGACTCTGGAAAGAAAGTGTCTGCTGAGGAGATTAAGATTCAGGAGGATCTGAGATATAAAGAAACCCGAGTTGATTCTAGCTTACGATGTTCGTAAGTTGAGATGTAAATAGATTCCGATGGTTAAGGTGTAATGGAAGCACCAAACTGCACGAGAAGCGACTTGGGAAAAGGAGTCGGACATGAGGAAGTCGTATCCATATTTGTTTTGATTGAGATTTGATTGGACAATGTCGAGGATGACATTTTTCTGAAGTTGGGGAGATTGTAATATCAGATCTGCTCCAGGATCATCCAGGCCGATCGTGGATCGTCCCGGGACGATTAGTGCAAATTTGTTCCAGATTATGTACAGAAGTTACAGGAAAGATTTCCTGTAGGGATCGTCCGGGCCGATCTGGGATCGTCCCGGGATGATCAGAGCATGGCACAAGCCAGAGAATATGGGTTTTTTTCGTCCAAGGAAATTCATGATCGTCCTGAGAAATCGTCCCAGGACGATTTGATTTTGTTCTGATAGGCCAGGACGATCGTGCGATTGGCCGGGCCGATCTCAAGTGGATATAAGGGATTTCAGCTGTTTTGAAGAGAGAGAAAAATCAAAAAATAAATATCTAAATTTTTGAGGAGAGAGAAAGTCGAGGGCTAAAGTGGAAAAGTTGATTTTTGGGCGACGTCGGTCCGTTTTCGTCCGACGAGACAGTTCAAGAAAGTGGTGTACGCAAGGTAAGACACATTCCGCCTTTCTCAATTTTCAGTTTGGTGAAGTTTGAACGATTATTCTGTCCGGATTTTATTTTTGTTAGCGAATTTCGTTCGTATTTTCCGATTGGTTCAATTTTTACCGCGTAACTTTTAGTATATTTCTGAAGTGCCGAGTGTGCACGTTTTGCTTATTTTCTGGAGAATTTTTACCGAATAGTTTTGACTCAGCTGTGTTTTACTTTGACTGTAATTTCTGATGAAGTCCGAAATTATCTGGGCAGTAGAATAAAAGTCTTGTAATGTTGTTGTGAATATTCTGTGTTAATTTGGTAATTTATGAAATTAAGAATTTTTGTGTAAATTCCGTATACTGTCGTTATGCCGCTGGATTTTCGTACGATTTCTGAAATTGTCCGGATTTGTTCTAAAATGATATGATATGATTGTGTACTATAAAAAGAGAGTTATAAGGGGTCAAGATCCTTTGAGATCCTGTCTGTGTTAAGAAAATCTGAAATGAGCTCTGAAAAATCTGAAAACAAGTTCTGTTCCGGATCCGATGATTTCTGGTGCTATAAGCACATCTGTTCTTGTGCCATGAGCACAAAGGGAGTTATAAGGGGCCAGAATCCGAGAGATTTTGTCAGTGTCTGGGAAGGGAGGCATAAGAGGCCAGAATCCATTGAGATTCTGTCAGGGTTAGGGAATCTGTTCTGACTTTTGATCTGTTCTGATTTAATCTGTTCAGATGTGATATGTTCGGAATTGGTATGTTTTGATATGATTTTGATATGATTTCTGATTCTGATATGCACGATTCTGTTCTGTTCTGATTTGATCTGATCTGTATGATTCTGCTCTGATTATGATTTCTGTGATTTCTATTCTATTCTGATTCGATATATGATTCTGTTGCTCTGATTTCTGTACGGATTTCTGTCTGATGTGTGGA
The DNA here is from genome assembly GCA_016618105.1 of Dendrobium huoshanense. Classification (NCBI taxonomy): domain Eukaryota; kingdom Viridiplantae; phylum Streptophyta; class Magnoliopsida; order Asparagales; family Orchidaceae; genus Dendrobium; species Dendrobium huoshanense. The sequence goes on along the minus strand of CM028348.1, from coordinate 38,675,307 downwards.
TGTGGATTATGAGGATTTTGATTTGAGGTTTGATGTCTTGCTGAGCTGTTGTAGCTCATCCTTTTTCTACGTGGTTTTTAGGTTCTAGGAGAGGGAAGGAAGTCTTGGAGTAGGAGTTCCGAGTTCAGAGTCTGATCTGTTATAGGTATTTTAGACTTTTGATTTTTGTACAGTCATGGCTTTTCTGTTCTGTCTTTCTTTCTGTCTGAAAGCCATGATCTGTATTTGTATATGATTCTCTTTCTGATGAATGAAAAGATAGATGATATGTTCCGCTGCATTTGATGTTTATAGTAGCTCTATTTGTATCTGTTTCTGTTTGGAAGAAAGTTCTGAAACAAATTCCAAAGCCAGATCCTGTAATCAGTTCGGTCTGTTTGAGTTTGTCCGCGACCCGATGCGAGCGGGATCCGTCCCGGTCGGGTTGGGTCGTGATAGTTTGCAATCCGATGTCCTGTCTAACCACATCTGAAATATTGACCAGTCGTCCTGTAGCACTGGCCAAAATGTTGTCGTCCACAAGTCTGGCACACAGGTGCCTCACTGACTGATCCAAAACTAGTAGTACTGCCACTACCAAAAATTGTAGTGGAGCTTAACTGCCCACTCCACCTAGAGTCTCCAGAAATAAACCTCTTCTTTCCAGAAAAAGCACTACCAGAAGCATCACCATTGAACCTCTTCCTACTTGCTGTCCACCACTACTGAGTAGCCATCAGATCATTTTCTATCAGACGAGCTCTCTCCACAAGCTCAAAGAAATCAGAAATGTGAAATGGTACCAGGGGCTGCCTCAGACTATCTCGTAGTCCCCTCAGAAATCTATAGCACTTCTCAGTATAAGTACTCACTAGCTGCGGAGCATATTGTGCCAGAGCAGTAAACTCTGCCTTGTACTGCATAACTGTCCTGCTCCTCTAAACCAACCTTAGAAACATCTCCTGTATTTACTGTCTTGTAGAAGGAGGTAAAAATCACGATCGAAATACTTCAGAAAATTCTTCCCAAGTAACCAGAGAGTTCAATTTACCTTGGAACCTTTCCTCCTGCTGGCCCATCCACCAGCGCTCAGCTTCGCTATCTAACAGAAAAATAGCTAACGGTACCTTCCTGTCCGAAGGATACTGCATACCGTCAAAATTCTTCTCCAACCTTCTTAACCAATCCTCAGCTGCTCTGGGCTCAATAGTGCCCTCAAACCTCAGAGGTTTCAATCTCAAAAAAATCTGTAGATGTCTATCTACATCTTCAGATCTAATAGTAGATGTCCTATTCTGAGTCTCGCTCATCATCTGAGCAACCAACATAGCAAACTGAGAAACTGTATCATAACCAACTACTGGGGCAGTACTGTTCACAAGAGCTGCCTGACTAGCACTATGCCCATCAGTCATCTCTAGGTATGGCTGATCCATAATCACTCAGAAAACTATGCACAAAAACAACATAATAAAAATCCAGATAACCCAGAACTACCCCCGACAGACTTACAGATCAATTCCTATAGCTCTGTCTTATAATCCAAATTCCAAAATCATTGCTCTAATATCACTAAAGTATTGTCACGATCCAACCCGACCGGAACGAATCCCTTCGCGTTGAGCCGCGACGGATAGAAATCAAGGATCTAACTTTGGAATTTGCTTCAGAACTTTCTTCCAGATATTCAAATAAACAGAAACACAAAGCTGCTATAAACTTTAAATACATATATAGAAATGCATCCACTATTTTCTTCTTTCTTTTTTTTCATTAAAATAATCATGTACAATATAATGCATGGCTATCGACAGAAAGAACAGAACAGGAAAGCCATGACTATACAAAAACCAAAAGTACAAAATACCTAATCACTGATCAGACATAGAACTGCTAGTCCAAGACTTCCTTTCCTTTCCCAGAACCTGAAAACCACGCAGAAAATAAGGATGAGCTAACAGCTCAACAAGACTACACTCACCAATCAAAATCTCCAGAAATTCACATCAGAAAACACATTAGAAACAGTTATTCAAATAGCCATATAGAAATTAGATAATCGTACATAAATCAGAATATCATACAGAATTCATATAATCAGACAGAACAGATACTTGAATTCAAATCAGAGTGCAGAACAGATCTTATAAAAACTTATAAAACTTTCAAATCACAGAACAGATCGGATCGTACAATTCAGAATTCAAATCAGATAAAATCACATTTTAGATATCATATTTCCTATATCACATATCAGATATCCCTGACCCTGATAGAATCTCGATGGATTCTGGCCCCTTATGCATCCCTTCCCTGACACTGACAGAATCTAAGATTCTGGCCTCTTATGTCTCCATTTGTAATTATAGCACCAGAATAATACATATATATAAAATTTTCAGAACAGAACTTATTTTCAGATTTCTCAAATTTCCCTGACACAGACAGAATCTCAAAGTATTTTGGCCCCTTATGACTCCCTTCTGATAGCACATCACATCAGAACATTCAATTCAGAAAATCAGATTTCGTCAGAAAATTGTCAGCGACATAACGGCAGTATACAGAATTTACACAAAATTCACAGATTCAAAAAATTTACCAAATTAACACAGATAGTGTAAAACATCATTTTAAGAGTTTCATTTTACTGAGATAGTAAATTCAGACATCCATATAAATTGTTATTCGATCAAAACTCCGTAGAATTCAGAATACCTGGTAAAAATATTCTAGAAAATACTCAAAACGTACACAATTATCATCTCAGAAACATATCAAAAGTTACGCCGTAAAAAGTTCATCAGTGCAAAACAGAATCAATTATTCGCTAACAGAAATAAAATTCGAAACAGAAAAGTCGACAAAATCCTCGTTTCTGAAAATTGAGAAAGGCGGAATGTGCCTTACCTCGAGTCGGTCAACTTTTCCAACTACCGCTATGGACAAAAACTGACAGAAGTCGCAAAAAATTACTTTTTCTTCTTTTTTCTTCGGTTTTCTCTCTCTCCTGGGCTATTCTCTCTCTTTAAAAGATTTCATTTCCATATATATCCAACCAGATCATCCCGGGATGATTTTCCCTCTGGACAAAATTCGTTCAGACGTGTACAGTAATCGTACATGGACGAGTTGCTCTCTAAAAAAATTTCGTCCATAGGAACCCTAGTTCGTCCTGGGATGAACTTCTATGTCCAGAAATTCCTTTACAACATGTACCGATCGTCCTGGACGATCCAACTTCTTCCGGACAAACCTGGAAAGAAAAACAGCTTTCACAACGGCTACCATTATAATTCACTCATCTGTTTAATTCTTATATTTGGGTCTATAATAGAGGTTCTTGAGATATTTATACATGAGGGATCTAATAGTGAGCAAAAAGGTGAAATATATTCCCTACTTGAATCTATGCAAACTTTTGAATTTGTTTTCAATTTGCATATGTTGAAAACTATATCATGAGCTACAAATGAGTTATCACAAGTACTGCAAAGTTGATCAGGATAATATAAATGTTATGGCTTTGATAAAAGTTTCTAAGTAAAGATTTCAAAATATGAGAAATAATGAGTATGATATTTTGTTTAAAAAACGGATTATTTTGTGAGAAGAGTAACATAAATATTTCAAACGTCACTGATACATTTGTCATACGAGGAAGATCAAGACGCGGTACTGAAAGTATAACAAATATGCATCATTTTCAAATCAAATTATTTTACACTGCTATTGATATGCCTTCAAGAGTTTAACAATATATTTGATGAAATTAATATAGAGTTAATTATGTGTGTGGCATGTTTGAATTCATGTCAATCATTTCCAATTTTTTATAAAGAACAATTACTTCTTTTGCAAAATTTTATCCTTCAGATTTTTAAAAAATGGATATCATCATATTAGACAATCAAATTGAAAATTTATTATTGAAATGAGATCGAATGATGCATTTATGAATTTAAAAAGACTTGAGAAACTTGCTCAAAAATTAGTAAAGACTAGGAAGAATGATATTTATCATTCGGTGTTCTTCTTTATAAAGTTTGCTCTGATATTGCTAATTGCTACGACAACAGTTGAACAAGCATTTTCTACAATGAAATTTATAAAGAATCATTTACGCAATCGTATGAGAGACTATTGGATGAATGAATGTTTAGTTATATTAAAAAAGGATATATTTAATAGTATTGTCAATGTCTTGTTTGTACAATGATTTCAAACAATGATGACTCAGAAGGAGAAACTATAGATTAAAGATAAAAAGAATCTCAAGATTTAGTGTTTTTAATTGTAAGTTTTTTTTTCTTTATCATATATTTTGTGAAAACCTTCTTTTTCTTTTCTTGTATGTTTTGGTCTGATTTGAGATTTCCTTCCAGGTTCGTCCGGACGATGTTGAGATCGTCCGGGACGAACAGTTGAAACATTGGCAACCCGAGAGCATCGTCCCAGGACGATCATAATTATCGTTTGTACGAAGGCAACCCGTGGGCATCGTCTAGGGACAAAATTAATTATCGTCTATAACATCAGCCTACCAAGGAGATCGTCCCGGGACTAACCATGGAAATCGTCCGGACGATCGAGTTCTTTAAGTATCTGAAATAAGATATTTTGAAGAGAGAGAAAGGCAGGATAGAGAAAATGAGGGAAAAGGAGGAAATTCGCATTTGGGGTTATCGGTCCATTTTCGTCCATCGCTGTAGTTGGGAAAGTTAATCGACTCGAGGTAAGGCACATTATGCCTTCTTATTTTTCAGAAATATGATTTTTGATGTATTTTTTTAAGATTTGTTTTCGTTAGTGAAAACGGGTTGTTAAGTACCCTAAGTCTGAACTGTTATTGATCTTCACATTATGCCTTGATCTTATTTTTGTTTTGTTTGTTTTTTTTTACTTTTTTTGGTTTTGTTTTCTTGTGGGTATATCTTTGCAACCGTATATTGCACGATAAAATTTTTACCGCGTAAACTTTTGGTATGTTGTAGAGATTGTAATTTTGTACGTTTTGAGCATTTTCTAAAAAAATTTCACCGAGTATTTTGAAGTCTGTTGAGTTTTATCAAATAGTAAATTATTTGTTGTTGAAAAATATACTTCAGTACAAAGAAAAGTCTTTGAAATGATGTTTTACACGATCTCTGTTAATCTTTTTGAAATTGTGTATTCTGATTCATTGGCTTCTATGTCAGTCGTTACGAAACTGTGAAATTTTTACATGTGCTTAATTACTCCGTATTTGTTATGATATGATGATTTAATATTTGATGTGATGTGAATAATATTAGAAGGGAGTTATAAGGGGTCAGAATCTTTTGAGATTCTGTCTGGGTTCGGAAATAGAAAATGAATTCTGATCTGATAATTCTGTATATTGATATATTCTGATACTGTAAGCATAAAGGAGGCATAAGGGACTAGAATCCTTTGATTCTGTCTGTGTCATGAAAGGGAGGCATAAGGGATCAGAATCCTTTGAGATTCTGTCTGGGCCAAGAATATGTGATCTGATATGTGATTTGATATATGATTTGAAAAATGTGATTTGTGATTTATATGATTCTGTGATACGAATTTGACTCAGATCTTTTGTATATGTTATTTGATTTTCATCTGATTATCTGTTCTGTATGAATATTTGAAGTCTGTTTGTTTATCTGTTCTATATGAATATATATATTATATGATTATATGATTATTTGAATTCTGTACGGCTATTTAAAAAATTGTTTTTAAAACTTTTTGTGAGTATTTGATATGAGAGTTCTGGAGATTTTGATCGGCTAGTGAAGTCTTGCTGAGCTGTTAGCTCACTATGGTTATCTTTATGGTTCTCAGGTTCTAGGAAAGGGAAGGAGGTTTTGGACTAGCCGTTCAGTATACGATCTGAGATTATGTATTTTTGTACTTTTGATTTTTTGTACAGTCATGACTTTTCTGTTATGTTCTATACTTTCTATTTATAGTCATGCACTGTAATGTATATGATTATTTTGATGAAAGAAAGAAGAAAATGTTGGATGAGCTTTTATGTATATTTGGTTGTTTGCAGTAGCTCTGCGTTTATATAATCATGTGTATATTGGAAGAAAGTCTGAAAACAAATTCCAAAGCTAAATGCTGGATTCATCCGTCGCGACTCAACGCGATGGGATTCATTCCAATCATGTTGGGTCGTGACATATTTTAACATTTTATAATGAATCTAATGATTTAAAAAATTAAAACTTAAAACATCCCGTGTCAGTCCCACGCCCCCGGATGAAAAAAGTTTGAGGTTTTTTTTTTTTTTACTTCAATGATTTGTGCCACCACATAAAAAAATTATGGCATCGCACCTGATAGCTACAATCATGAAAATTGATGTATAAACTCTCTATATGTGAAACTAAAGAGTATAACACTTAGGGGGTGTTTGGTATCAGTTTGGATTCAATTTTAGTAGGATTTACTAAATCCTGCAAATCCAGATTTAGTAAATCCTAGGCTCATAAATCCTGAAAAGTATTTGGTATGATAACTTTTAAATCCTGTTAAACCAACGAAGTTGTTTGACAACATATTACAGGATTTAAAACAGTTGGAGATTAGTCACGCTCGGGAAGCCGAATTTTGGATTTACGGCAGGGTACTTGCACGACCTAGAGCGAGATCCGACGAGACTGCTTCGGAAGCAGCTAGTGCATAGGATGAAGAAAAAACTACGCCTTCCTCCATGTACATAAGAGCTTGAGCAGCACATCGCGACATGGGCGCCACGGGAAAAACTTCCGCAGTGTAAGTTGTGTTAAATCCGAATAGAAAAGAGATTAGGATTTACAAGGATTTATCGGACTTGTGACGTAAATCCATAAATCCTGGATTTTTGGATTTGTCGGATTTGCACGCCCCGATATACATTTGGCTGAATTTACCATAAATCCTACAAAAAACAAGGAGTAAATCCTATACCAAACACCCCCTTAGATTTATGTTTCTTAGTTACCCACTTTAAGATTTTTTTTTTCATCTCTAGAAAAAACTTTTTTGCCCTCCATTTTCTAAAATATTTATTTATTTTTTATCTCTCAAAAAACATAAAAATTTATTTTATTAGATCCAATCATCCAAATGTATCAGCCCTGATCTTAATAGCTAATAACCTTCAGAGACTAATAGGATGAGCATGAAAACGAGGAGGAAAAGGAACGGAAATACGTAACTCAGAAAGATGCCTAAGTCGATCACTACTGCTTCCAAAAAAGAAAAAAGAAAGCTCTTCATTTTACAATGGTGCCACATCAGAGCATCGATCAATGCAATTATTTTCGGTACAAAATCAGCTATTTGGGGAGTAAACAAAAGGAAAAAAAAATCTTCCAAGAACCTCCTCTGCTTCTCTTCTTCGTCTTCATCTTCGTTTCCACAGCATTTCGCATCTAATCGAAGAAAAAAACGGAAATCTGATTCGCATATTCCATACAATTAAGAAAGGGATAGTAAAATCACTTCACTGATATCAGGAGAAAGGGGCTCGATTAGGTTTCCCTTTTCTTGGACTCTTCTTCCCCTTCAAATTCGGCGGCGACGGAGGCTGGATGCTGTCGGAAGAGCTATCGCCGGCTGCACCTTCATTGATGGCCGCAGGAGTGGAGCTCTGTTGAGGAATCGCCATGTCTTTCAGAGCAACTTCGCCGGCGATGGCAGCGGAGACGATCTCTGGCTTCTCATTCTTGGAATTGGGAATTTCCGGATTTGCGACTTTCTTGTTAGTGGTGAAGGTGGAATCTGTGGTGTTGGAAGGTGATTTAATAATAGAGCTCTTGAGATCGCCATTGCCTCTGGTGGCGATAACTAACTTTTTAGGCCTTCCACGTTTTCCTTTGTGGAAAGAAGAAGAAGAAGAAGAAGAACAAACAGAGGAGGCGGCGGTCTTCGCTTGCATTTGTTTTCGTGGGTTTGAGGCTGCGGAGGAGGTTTTAGTGGAAGGAGGCAATGGGTTTCGCTTCTTGCGAGCCGCCATTGATTTCTTTAAATGCAGATCTGAGCTAACACAGAGAGAGAGAGAGAGAGAGAGAGAGAGAGAGAGAGAGAGAGAGAGAGAGAGGAGAGAGAGAGAGAGAGAGAGAGAGAAGAGGTTGTGCGATGAAAGGTTGGGCGCCAAAAAATCATACCGTTGAGGAATAGTAACTGTAACGGCGTTATTTTTTTAACTGTAACGGCGCTATTTATGAGTATTTATATTAAAAAACAAACTTTATTGCAATCACTTTAGTATTTTTATTTTCTTTATATTTCCTTTTCTCTAAATTTTTTAAACCAAAGAGATATGAAAAGAATTTTATTTTAGAATTTTCTTGTGGGGGGGGGGGGGGGGGGGGGGGGGGGGGGGGGTCATTGATTTCATATGATTCTAGTATATAAATATGGTCAATTATGTATGATATTTATTTTTTCTATAGAAATATGCCTACAAGTTTATTTCAAATTAAATTAACTCGTTATATTCATGAATTGTGTATTGAAGTATGTTGTGAATTAAATCGAATTGAATTGATTTAAATTTAAATATTTGTTTAGACCATTGTTTTATCCTAATTTGAACCAAGATTGAACCTTTGTTTGAACATTGTCTTCTCCATACTCGTTGATTCCCCAACTTGCATGGCTTCAATCCTATGATACCTTCCTCAACAAGCATTTTGGTAGTAACTTGATTTCTTTCTTGGTCCCACCATGCCTTATCCAGCAAGCTCTATTCATGAGTGTTCTTCTCACAAGATGCCAATGTCATCGAAGCCTGCCCCAACTGGCTCTTGTTGCAATTTTTCTTCTCCTTCACGTGACATCGTCTTTTATCCCTTCCCTACTGAGCTTCTTTGCACGCCACCAGTCCGACGATGCCTTCATTGATCCCACAATGACTTCCATAGCAAGCTCTTTCCATGATTACTCTTCTCCTCTTCTTACTGTGAGAATTCTGCTAGAAGAGCTGTAGAGAAGAAGATGAATAGTAACGTATGAGAGAAAAGCGATTCATTAAGCCCTCTCGGTATTTAACAACGAGAAAGGGAAAAGTTCCCTGAGCATGTCAGTAGACCGTTAGTGCTCAGATGGAAAGTGGTGAGTGTATCATTACATGTGCATATGTAAACAAGAGTAATAATAATAATGATGCCTTAACATCCCCCCTCAAATTAACTATCTAGTTTACTGATAGTTAATTTATTTCACAGTGTGATGAAACGGGTAGTGGACAGAGGCTTGGTTAAGACGTCAGCCGGCCGATCTTCCTAGTTGATGTGGGTTGCGACAATGGTGTTCTTTTTGATGTGATCACTGATAAAGTGATGATCAATTTCAATGTGTTTCTTCCTCGCGTGTAACACTGGATTGTGCGCGAGAGCAAGAGCAAAGATGTTGTCACAGAATATGGTAGTTGGCTGATCAAGGTTGATCTGAAAATCCAGTAGAAGTCGCCGCAGCCAAATGACATCGGCCAGAGCCGAAGCAAGAGCTCTGTATTCTGCTTCCGCAGAGGATTTGGCAACCGTTGTTTGCTTCTTCACACTCCATGAAATGAGATTGTTGCCCAGGAACGTGCAAAATCTGGTGATGGATTTCCGGTCAGTGGTGTCCGAGGCCCAGTCAGCATCGCAGAAGGTGTTAAGTTCCAGGGAGCCTTTCGAAAGAGGGAGACCAAGATGCTGTGTGCCTTTGAGGTACCGAAGAAGACATTTGAGTCTCATGTAATTGTGCATTGTGAGATTATGCATACTTAGACAGATGGTGTTGGCCTCGAATGATAGATCAGGTCGCGTGGCTGTGAGGTAGTGTAGAGAACCTACCAATTGCCTATAATGAGTTGGATTGGCGTAAGGTGTGAGATCTGGAGCTGTTCTGCAACCAGAGGGAGAGATCGGAGTGCTGGCTGATTTGCAGTCCTGTAACGCCCGAGGCCGGAAAATGTCACGGGGCCATAGTGGGATTGATGAGAAAGGCACATGTTGAGGTGTATGTGATTTTGAATGCCAAA